>LZPO01117183.1:57315-68007 GCA_001675575.1 Neotoma lepida
TGCTCTAGCTAGAACTTCAAGTACTATATTGAATAAATATGGGGAGAGTGGACAGCCTTGTCTTGTTCCTGATTTTAGTAGAATTGCTTTGAGTTTCTCTCCATTTAAATTGATGGTGGCTGTTGGCTTGCTGTAAATTACCTTTATTATGTTTAGGTATGTTCCTTGTATTCCTGATCTCTCCAGGACCTTTATCATGAAGGGGTGTTGGATTTTGTCAAAGGCTTTTTCAGCATCTAATGAGATGATCATGTGTAAACCCCAATATCTTACAACATTGAGATTTGAGGAGAATGTATTAATGTTTTCCAATATTAATTTTGCACAGTCCATTGATTAAGATTATTCTGGCCGTCCGACTTATCTATGGTCCATGATGTCTTAAAATAAAGAGCCAGAATAATTCCCAAGAATTATTATTATATTATTGACAGCAGTAAGTGCACACTCTTGCATTGTTCTATATTTCTCTTGATTCTAATTCCTCAGGCTAGGAACACTGCAGTCATTTCATTATACCTTGATGTTGTTGGTTGCAGAATAGGGAGCCCAAGGGGACTTCAGTGGGAGAATACACCTGTATGTGCTGAAGTTCAAGTTAGTGCCAGGGAAGGAGATCTGGATTCAGTACCATAGGAAATGATCACTAGGCCATTTTACTCACTCAAACGTGTCCTAGTTTCCTCAAGGGAGTGCAAGTGGAAATAGGAAGTGTGGGAGGAGCAGGAGAATGTGGATTCTCTACTCACTTCCAAGTTGTCGTTCTTGTCTGGAATGCATTGGTACTGGTCTGAGCTAACCTTGAATGATGTCAGGTAGGTAGGTGTGTGTGGTGATGACCCTTAGTACAACCTCAAAGGTAAACAGTCAGGGCTTGGATGAAGTGGGTGGGTCCAGGTTTGTGTGTTTATTCCTGCCTGCATGGAGTAAAAAGGCTTTGGAAGGGTCAGATGGGCCTCTGTTGAGGGGAGTTTGAGCTTGAAACATAATGAGACTGAGTAATGTGCACTCACTTCAGCCACAAGGAAGACAGAGACATTTCAGTTTCCTCTGTCACGCATGGAAGACCTGGCCCCCAACTTGGATATCCCAACATCAATCTGCTCAGCATTACAAAATGGACCCATTCTTCGGGCAATGGGGAAGTAGCTTGTTTGAACTTAAGAGTGAAAAAGATTCATTTTTTCCTGATTCTCAATATAATATATAGTGATTAAAATATTTGTATAATACAGAAAAATGTAAAGAAGATAAGAATGATTTGAAATGAAATAATTGTAACATCAACATTTTAGAATTCTTTCCCCTAAATAATGTGATGAATAAGTACTTAAAAAGTAGATCATGATGCAATAATTTCTTAACCTTATTGTTTTCCTCTTAATTTATTGGGAACCACTGTAACATGTCCTCAGAGAATTTTTAAATGATCCACAGAATAGATATATTTATCAAATATGTCAACATACATGTTATATAACTGTGAGCGATGCTCATAGCCCTGGAATTTCAGCCAATTCAATGACAAATCTCATCAATAAATCCTTGTGCACCTTCCTGGATGTTTCTGGTGGTTCATTTTCCATTGCAATCACATCTTAAGGTCTATGATCAGACAAAATTGCTCTTTAAAAATTTTTGAGGTCTTCCATTTAAAATACCATGACCACATCTGGCCTAGCTCAAAAGCTTTTGTGACAGAGTGTCCTTTACTTTTAGCCTTCCCTATAGTCACCAGTGAATTGTCAGTAGACAAGCTGGAGAAAGGCATTTCATTTGAAAACGCCTTGCACTGGGTGAGGTCACCCCGGAGACAGGTGGATTTACCCTGGAGAGCTGTGAATTTGCCAGGTAGTGACAGGAATGAAGTGAAGTCCAATTTGATAAAAACTCCCATTCCTTTCTTTTCTTTCTCTGGCCTTAGGGGGAGAAAGGAGGAAGCCAATTTCCAGGCCTGATTGACAGATTTCCTGCAGCCTGGTATTATGCTCATCTGGCACCGGCAGAATCCTTCATTTTCAACTTCCTGTGCCTGTCCTTCACTCAGGATGGAGAGAAAAATCTCAAATCTTCCTCCTTGAGCCTGTCTCCACAGAAGCAGCATAGCTTTGGAGAGAAGTAAAAAGTTTAGCAAATTGCAAGTGTTAACGACCACCATTGAACAACTTATAAAACGAGAAGAAACAATTGTATTTCAATAACCAGTAAGCCTCACATGATTGCCTCCTGAGCTTCCCTGGGTGTGGCTAGGATAAAACAGCAACCTCGTGACCCAGAATAGTGGCGTCAAGGAGAAACCAAGGAGCAGAAATTTCGAAGCCTTAACATGAAGGATTCTCCTAGCAGGGCTAGAGGAACGATCAGGCTTTTGTCTCATCCATACTCTGCTGATATCAGATTGGTACCTAAGGCCCGTTAGGACAAAGCCCAAGATGGCAGAGATGTTGGTAAAATGCTGAATACTGACCCTTCTGGACATTCTTCCTGCTTTTCTGATGGGCTCACTGAGGTTTTTGAAGAATATTCATGGTTTACTAATGTTTTTTTTTTTTTTTCTCCCAAAAGAATTTGACAGACTTATTGCTCTCCCAGCTAACAGAAGCTAGGGCTTAAGAAGCTGGTGAGTCAGGTGAGGATGACGTACCTGGCTTGCCCTGAAATTTCTCCAGGTGTAAAGGGCTGTTTTTCTTGGCAAAAGGTGGCTACTTTCACTCTTTGGAGAGTGTAGTTTACTGGAGAAAATGAACTGAGGGTAAAGTAGATGAAGGTTCATTTCAAGCTATAAATCACGATCCTTCTGTGTACACATGAGTGAAGGCACCATTACAAGAAGCCAAGACTACGTAGAACAATGACTCAAATTGACTGGATGATATCATTTTTTCTTCTTTTAAGTTCTCTTCTTCTACCTGTTCTTGAATTTTAATTTGTATGTCTGGAGTGGTAGAACAACTCACTTTGGAGTTTACTTTTTAATATTGCTGGGTTTTGTTTTTGTTTGTTTGTTTGTTTGTTTGTTTGTTTGTTTTAAAGCAGAGCCTCTGTGAGTTATTCAGTATCACCATTTAAGTTGTTCTATAATGCCGGCAGCATGTACTTTCCATCTGCTTACAAGCAATGTCCTTGAAATGTGTATCAATTTGTAGGTCATCAAACTAGACACTGAAAAAATTCCCCGTCCATTTCACTGAGCTCAATAAGAAAGGAGGTATGAGAGTCACAAACCATGGTGAGAAGTCACTTACTAAACATACACACGTTGAATTCCAGGCTGGCTGCAAGTGTTCTGGGAAGACAAATTCTGGAAAAGACAGCTGAAAATCCGACATGCTGCAGTGACAGGAGGCAGGTGTGGGAGACTGCCTGCAGATACCCTGGGTAGAGACCCAGGTTTTGAGGCTCACTGCGTTGAACCTCTAGAGATGGAGGATGCTGGGATTGAAACCTAAATTCAGGAATCCCAAAGGGTTGCTTTTCAGATGGTTTTAGTATCAAGTTCTCAGACGGTGTGATTGTCTCAATTATTTCCTCAAGTTCAAAGTTGTAGAGAATTTCCCTCCATGCCTGGGGGGAAATGGACGGAATTAGCTGTGAGGTGGTAACTGTCAGGCATACAGGATCTGCTATTAAACTTTCAGAGCTTGTGAGAGCAATCTGTTTTTCTGGTCTGATACAGTTTGGTGGTAGCTGCAGGTGGTCTTAGTATAGATACTACCCTCGGCCAGATGTGCAACGTCCGCTTGAATAACAAGTCACAGTTTGACATTCATTCCTATCGATTGTTTCATCAGGAAGCTAATTATTTCTGAGACACTGCAGTCAGGGTTTGGTGTCAGTCCACTTAGAAGTGTTACTTGTTCACTAGAGACTAGAGATTTTTTGAGCACTCCTTAGTAGTGGTATCTTTTAGCCAGGTACACATTGCTGGGCAATTCCTCCAGTACAGAGATCAGACAAATGTTGATGTTTGCTGGTGCCCTTGGTGTCTAACCAAAGATTTTTTTTTTTGTCCCAAGACATGGCATGAAGCCTCCTTAGGGGGAGATACACTAACTGAAGTGGAAAGTTCCTCTCCACATTTGTACGTGAGCAGAACCTGCTCGCAGTAACTGGTGGTACATGGAAAGAAGCTGGCAGTGCTGAGGGATGTCANAGGATGTGAGTCTGTGAACTTATTTTTGTGTTTACTGCAGGGATGTTGTTAAGGATGTGGTTACCGACATCCCACAGTGTTTCCTTTGTAAAGATCTGCTGAAGAAGTTTCTCCCTTCCCTCAGGACTCTGATTAACCACACTTCTCCTGAGCAGCTGCAGGGTTATGCCTTTTAAATTCTATACATTGTGGCCTATTTCTACGTATGTCCTAGTGGGCGGGGTTCCCAAACCTTAGTGTGTTATTCGAATCATCTGGGAAGCCCTTTAAACGCAAATTTCCAGGAATACTCCCAAGAACAATTACATCAGGTTCTCAAAAAGAGGGTCAGCGTGTTTTCAAGTTCTCTCCGTTGAGTCCAAGTGTAGCCAGGGCTATGGCCACTGGGGTGGTGCCTTGCTGCATCTGTTGTGGAATTTTTCCTTCTCCTATCCAGCTGCCTAACTGTTAATTCCTCATGTCTGTGTTAGCCCTGAAAAAGATTGAGACAACTGTTCACTCAAGTTGCTGTAATTTGCTTTCTGTTGCTGTGAAAAATACCACGGTCAAAAGCAACATGTGGAGGAAAGGGTTTATTTCTCTTACACTTCCAGGTCAGAATCCTTCACTGCAGGAAGTCAGGGCAGGAATGTGAGGCAGGAACTGTGGAGGAACACCTCTTACCAGTTCCTTCCCTGCCATCTCTCAGCCTTGTGCTTAGCAACCTTTCTTAGATATCCCAGGACTGTCTGCCTAGGGAATAGGGCCGCCCATAGTGAGCTATGCCCTCCTGTATTAATAAATAATTACGAAAGTCCTCCACAGACACGTCCATATGACAATCTGACCTAGGCAATCCTCAAATGTGGCTTTCCTCTCAGATGACTCAAGGCTGTGTCAAACTGAAAATTAAAGTTATTGGTAAGTGTGTGTGTGTGTGTGTGTGTGTGTGTGTGTGTCTGTGTGTGTGCGCGCGCACGCATAGCAGTTTATAATAATTAAATAAATGGCTAGGAAGAGTCACCTTGAAAAATAAAATTTGGCTATTTTCATAATTTTTCTTGTGGTATAAGTGCTAGCCTGGGTCTTTCAAGTGAAAGATGAGGCCAGATGTGTAAGAAATACACCAGAGAGGCGTGGGAGGGGAAATGGGTGAGNGCTGAGGGTGGTGGTGGCTGTGGGAGCCTTTCAGAGCTAGGTATACTTGTCTGACCCTTGGGAGGGAGCCACGGAAGTAGGAAGTAGCAAGGTGAAGAGGCCTGGACAGAAGTGCAGCTGCAGGTCAGCATAGCACCCGGGGCTGTGAGGCCACGATTGCTCCCACTGGNGATAGGAGAAGCACACTCTTAGGACCATCTGAATGTTTTTACCTCTCTGAGTCTACTTATTATCCTTGCTGAGTAGTGGCAAAGGATTGTGAGGGCTGAGGCTACATGAAAGGAAGAGGAAAGGAAGCCACAGAGACAAGAGAGTGACAAAAGGGGATAGATAGGTGAAGGTGACTTCAGGCAGCCGAGCAACAGTCAATGGAATGCTAGTTCTGGTTCACCAACAGATCAAGAGAGAGTGATTCAGGATGGAGATTGGGTGAAGAGTGNATAAAAAATCTGGACTGGGAGTGCAAGGGACTGTGTCGTTTAGACCTTGATAGAGAATCAGACTGAAGTGTGGGTGTCATTTGCTCGTGAGAAATGGAGTTATATG
This sequence comes from Neotoma lepida, assembly GCA_001675575.1. Taxonomy (NCBI): domain Eukaryota; kingdom Metazoa; phylum Chordata; class Mammalia; order Rodentia; family Cricetidae; genus Neotoma; species Neotoma lepida. Next base: position 63,152 of record LZPO01117183.1, read on the forward strand.
TCAGTCTGGGACAGTATCTCATCCCCTCAAGTCCAGCAAGGTACATGAGAATTTAATATTAACAAACATTCAGCATTTCTTTAGCAGAGTGACTCGCCTTTCTGATCCATCTTAGCATCAGTAGATTTTTAATATACTGAGGCACGGGACCCTAACAAAAGACGTCAATGAGAGAAACTTGAGATGAGCATAGAAGCAGTTTGGTAGTTTGTTTTTTAAAGCTCCTCAGTTCGTGTTGACGAGCAGCCTGGGTTTAACTGCTTGATGGCACCGAAACCTGTTAACAGAGGATGCAAAGGACTTATGAATAAAATGCATATTTGCCTAAGTAAATACTAGAACAATTTGAAGNCATGGACATTGTACAGGGTGCTTCAAAGTGCTAAGACTCCAACATTGAAATAGAACATGAAAATTGTATCTTCAGTCCCATTTTGTTTGCATCAAAGATTCTAATAAAAACAATATCTGCTTTGCCACACCAAAATTATGGGAAGAACTACTTCCCATTCCCTTCTCACAGCCTTTGCCTATAGGCAGGGTTGAAAACTGGTTTCTAGTCCTGAACAGGCTAAGGGACACGTGAAGCAGAAATACAGAGATCAGAGCCAAGTGCAGTCATCCCTCAGTATACACACTAAATTGTTTCAGGACCCTCATAGCTATCAAAATCCAGGGATGTTCAATACATTATATAAAATGGTAGAGTATTTNGATGTAATTTATGCATATACTCTTGTGCACCNTGAGTCATTTCTAGATTGCTTATAATGTCTGAAATAATATAATNTAATGTAAAGAATTTCTTTACTGTTTCATTTGGGGAATAACAAGAAAGATTATATACATAATACAGATTCTTCTTTTCTGTAATAAAGATGGCACTCAGGGCCTGGGTCATGCTAAGCAAATGTTCCAATGACATACCTCTGCAGCCTTCCTTTTGTTTTTCATTTTGAGACAATGTCTCACTCAGTTGCCCAGGNNGTCCTTGAACTTGTCACCCTCCTGCCTCAGCCTCCTGAGTAGGTGGGATTAAAGACTTGTCCCAAGCAAATTAAAAAAAAACAAAAACAAAAACCCCAACTCTCTGGACTTTGTTGAATCCGCATATGGGGAAGTCACAGATACAGAAGGCCAATGTAACCGTGTTAAGGGTTTGCTTCAAAGATCCCTGTGCCTCAAGCTATGAGGGGCACTGGCATAGATCTGTCATAGAGCAGGGCAACTAATGGCATTCCTGAGACATCTCAGCTCAAACCCATCCTCCTGAGAATGGGAGCCCTAGAAATTAGAGAGAGAGAGAGAGAGAGAGAGAGAGAGAGAGAGAGAGAGGGAGAGGGAGAGGGTTTCTCTAGAGAGAAGGGATGCCATCTGTTGAGACACAAGCCCTTTGAAGAGAGGCAGCAGTATTTGGACAGGACAGTGGCTTCAACATGGTCATTCCAGGTTGCATTAACCCAGTTTCATCCTCTTTCGGGGTGAGGGTTTCTATACTGAGCTGGAGAACGCTGTCTCCTTTTCTCTGAAGAGCTCTTACAGAGGACAGAATAATCACCCTTGTCCCCAAATGTCCTAGACTAAGTAGCAAAGTAGACTTTGCAATCTATTCTTGTGTTCATAAAACAGGAAACTGTTCCAGGCTGAGGTCAGTGAGAGACGTAACCAAGTAGCAGGGGCAGAGAGGTGGCCAAGTGACTGACATTGCTGGCTTTGAAGGCAGATGAAGCGGCTGTCAGTTATCAAATGTCAGCAGTCCTTAGAAGTAGAAAAAACTCAAGGGAAGTTCTTCCAGGGAGTTTCCAGAAAGACGCGGAGTTGTGCGGCACCTGGATTGTGCTGCCGTTCTGACCTGCAGAAGCTTAAGATAAACACTGTGCTGTTTGTAAGCTATGAAGAACTTGGTAATTTGTTACGGTAGCTCGGCTACAGGAAATGAACATACCCACCGACCACCCAAGCGTGTGCAATCCACGTGTCCAAAGAAGAGACACAATGCTTAATTTTCATTTGCTTCACTTAAAAAAAAAAACCTTTCACTCTAAGGTAATTGAAGAGTCACAGAACAAGGGGGGAAGCAGCACTTTCCTTCCACTCTTCACCTAACTTTTCATGACAGAAACATCACACGTAATAGTAGTAGAATGTCCAATACTGGGAGATTAGGGACAATACACACAGTATAAAGCTGAAGACTTGATTTGGCTCTTATTAGCTTTAATACCAAAGACCCCCTTCTTTCTGTTTGAGGATCCACTTGGTGCTTAGTTGTCGTTTTTCTTCAGTCTCCTTCTCTTTCANGNCCCTGGCATTTCTGAAGACTACTGTTACTTTCCTGGAGTGGCTCAGGCACTGTTGTTAGGAGGAATTCCCCAGAGAAGCTGTGTCTGTCTTTCTTGGTGCCTCCTATCAGAGGTGCTCTGTGCAAGCNTGTTTTATTAACATTGGTGCTAGCTTTCTCTAGTTCCAATCCAATGACACAAGGTTCGTTCTAACCTTTCTCTCTCTCTTACACTTAGACCTTGTTCTTTTCAATTGTGAGGGCCTGGGCTCTTACTGTTGATAATCTACTCGAGTATTGGCTTAACCCTATATGCAGATGAGGTTGTTTTAGCATTCTGAGCTCATATTCCTATGAGGAACAACTTTAAAATGAGGGCACAGTGCATGTTTAGTGGTGTTTTGTCTTGCAGGATTCTAGTCTATCTATCTATCTCTATCTATCTATCTATCTATCTATCTATCTATCTATCTATCTATCTATCTCTATCTACCTACCTACCTATCTATATCTATCTATCTATCTATCTATCTATCTATCTATCTATCTATCTATCTATCTATCTATCTATACATATATACATATATATATATACACACACATATACATATCATCCCCCTCTGGCCAACCATCCCTGCAAAATCAGCAGCCCCTAGAGGCACAAGCACCACTTGCACCATCTGGAGGAAGAAGTGAGTGGCTGGTCTCCTAACTAAACTGCCCCAGTCCCTAGGCCTTGGCTCTGGACACGTCCAGTGCCCCTCCCCCTCCCTTCCCAGCCCCAGCAGCCAACCAGCAGGTAAGAGTCCTGCAGGCAGGCCGTGCTAGCATCGCTGCCACCAGAATCTACACATATTCTGTCTCTGTCTCTGTCTCTTCCCTCATCTCAGTTTGGCTGCCTAGGAAATACAAAAATATTTCAAACCCGATGGAAGAGATGAGCCACATGCAAAGNCGTAGAAAGCGATAAGGAAGGCTCTGACTCACAGCAGATGAAAGAGCACACCTTACTGAGTTAAAGCAGGTGGCTTCTAGCCTGAAAAGGAGTGTGAGTGGCAAATGGTTGCTAGGAAGAAGCCGGCCTCACTTTCTTCAGTGGTGTAGCCACTGGCAAACTGTTCATGCTCTAGATAATAATTCCTACGCATGCTCATTATTCCAGCAACACTGAGTAAACTCAATGGATCAAAACAAAACAAAACAAAACAGACACGAAAGTAGGGGAGGCTAGTTGGGCAGAAGTAGGAGGGGGCAATAGGATAATGGGATGAGTATGATGTTAATATATTATTGTATACACATTTATGAAATTGTAAAAAAATGGTGTTAAATTTAACCAAACATCTTTTTAGAAACAATATGATTGGCTAGTATAATGAGAGCTACTAATGTAAAAATAAATGAAATTGAGTAAAAGAAAAAGATTTTTAAAGAGATGAAAATAGAAGACTTTCTTTTGGTTAGCACTGTGGTCTACTTTTGTTTCGACTCTTCTGATTTCTCCATTTTGGAACTTAGTCTCCCAGCTTATGTTTTGGCTTTCCTGTATTCTATAGAACAGGTCCTCTTGGTGTTTTAGGAATCCCTCTCCTGCTTGTCTTTGAAGGATTCTTGACTTTTGATGTGGATGATGGTTTTCAATCTTTTCCATGCTGGNTTAATTTTGGATAATTTTGGCAGGGATATCTCATACAGCTTTCTTCAAATCACCATCATCTTCATCATCATTTTCATCTTCACCAGCATCAAGTTTTCCTCTTCTCTGTGGAATCAGGGCTGGGTCACCCTTGGGAAGTATTTTAGAGGTTTGCATTCTGCCTCTTCTTTGTATCTTGTTACATCCTTCTCAGATACTAAGTCTGTCTGCCCATATACCCAGGCTGTGCCCCCTCCAACTTTGAGCCAGTAGATGGTGTAATTCCAAAGCCTCAGAGAGAGACCATTGGCTGGACAGACACTGTCAAAGTTACCAGTGTTGACCTAATTGGACTACTTTTGGAATCCATTGTCTCTGCCCCAGTGATGTACAATGTGTCTTTTACCCTAGTACATAAACTGACCATTCTTGGTCAAGACTGATGCTAATTATCTGCCTTAAGTGACAATCTCTGTTAGCATTTAGTTTGCACTAAAAAAAGATNGCTCTGGGGCCTCAGAAGCCTCCTGTCCATGTCCACTGACCATGAGGTTGTGACATGCACTTAGGTAAGGGTAACTGACTACTACATCAGTGAACAGATGTGTAGGGCCGAATCAGGCCTGGGTCACAAATACACTTTAGTCACCTGCTTTCTTTCCAACCACTCAATATTTTACCTTCATTTTTGAAAATTTTCTATATCAAACTATAAGATGAATTACAATGCATTCACTTTTAAGAAATCAACTGAAAATGTCTTGTGTATGTATGTATGTATACATATACACAACATATGTATGTATGTAGGATTGATGGATCTATCTATCCATGTGTACATCCTCTTATATATGTGTGTGTGCGTGTGGTTGATGTCAAGTGTCTTTCTCAATCGCCTTTCCACTTTATTTTTGAGGCAAGCCTTTCATTGAACTGGAG
>LZPO01117183.1:90222-111217 GCA_001675575.1 Neotoma lepida
AGATAAATGTGGAGGTGGGATTTATGGTATACAGCTGCATTAAGGAGACAGGTTTAGTTCATCTCAGNAGGAGCAGGCTCTGTAGGAGAGCAGTCTTCAGGATGTAAACATCCGGGAGAAGAAAGCCATGGTAGACTTTTTTTGCACACACCATCAACATCTACACTTGGACCGGGAGGGAAGGAAGGCTTTGCCATTTCCCTTAGCCTAGCTTGGGGAAGGCTTTACCATTTTCCTATGGGTCTGAGGCCTTGGAGTCTGTCTTAGTTAGAATTTCTATTGCTGTGAAGAATCACCATGACCACAGCAACTCTTATAAAGGAAAACATTTAATTGAGGTGGCAGCTTACAGTTCAAAGGTTCAGTCCATTATTATTATGGTGGGGAGCAAGGCAGCATGCTGGCAGACATGGTACTGGCTACATCTTGATCAAAAGGCAACAGGAAATGGACTGTGACACTGGGCAGTATCTTGAGCATAGGGAGCCTTAAAGCCCGCCCCCACAGTGACACACTTCCTCCAACAAGGCCATACCTATTCCAACAAAGCCACACCTCCTAATAGTGCCACTCCCTATGAGCTTACAGGGGCCAATTGCATTCAAACTACTACAGGATCCTTTCATGAATGTGCCCATGCTAACAGCACACAATCACTCAGGGCTTCCTATGCTCCCCACAGAAGATGTAAGCATAGGCAAGGCCAAAGAGAGGCTTTGTCTAGGAGCCTCTCCCAGGCCTGTAAATGGTAAATGGCATCTTCTAGTAAATTCACATTGTTCTTTCTTTGCACAAGTCTATATCCAGTTTTTGTATTCTTTGGGACAGCCATTTCAGAGTAGTAGCTATCCGAATGGCTTTTCCAAATGACTTTAATGTAAAGTCCCTCCCTCCAAATACAATCACATTTTGAGGTACTGGAGGTTAGGAATTCAACATGTAAGTTTTGAGGGATCAACTCTATGTACAATAATGTGTATTTTTTTCTGACTATGATAAATTGGCACCAGAGTTATTTCCTAATACTTAGTGTTGATAAGCCTGGGGTCCTTAACAATTTTTACCCATGGAAGAGGGATGGAGAAAGTCAACCAGGAAACATCAACATGCAACAGATCCTAAGTGAGATGACTTAGTTGCAGCCAGATTGGACCTGGTCTCCTAAATGGAAGAGAAAGCAATGTCCTGGGTGAGTCTAGACAGGCTGACACTATGAAGCTGGGAAGTTTGGCTGTGGTGGAGCCATTAATTATAGTGTGTCCTGATCATGTTTATTTGTTTAAACTCTTCTTGGTGTTACAAAAACACCCCCCTTGGATATTAAACTCCCAAATGTGAATGTTCCTGCAGCTATATTCATCTTACNATTGCTGTGGCTGCAGGTCTATGGTGAGGACACTCAGCCAGACAAACAGGAAGATAGAGGGAGACGTGCATGTCTCATTTGGGAAGGGACCCTGAAAGATGTGGGCTCAGCTAGGCCCCAGAGAAAGTGACCCTCCTGGCCCAGTTGTGGGGTGAGTTGAGTGGTCCCCAGGAGNAGNTGGCATCTCTTTTATGATCAGTCAAATGTTTCACCAACTGATGAATCAGAAGAGGAAGAGATGGATGCTGCAGAGGCAGAGAAACTTTGAGCTCATCCCTAAGTGGCCGTTGTTTCTGGCCCAGACTGTGGTGAAGTAGAGCAGGGAGCAGCTTGTTTGTTTAAGATGTTGACTAACCTCTGAGTTCATGTGTTGAGCCAGTTCACAAAGTTCTTAAACTTGTGTTATCCTAGTGTTTCTGGCCCAGTGAAAATGGCCTAAGATGCCCGAAGTNCTTTTAAAAGAAGTGTATGGGGTTACTTCTTCTCAACTTTGTCAAGAATTCGACTCTCTCTTGTTTACCTCCACAAACACTGGGTCATACTGAGCCTTGGTGCATTTTAAAAATAGTGTTTTACATGTAAAATGCCAGTGAACAGTGATATATCTGATATTTTTATTTGAAATTTTGTGTGTATGTGTAAGTCTGTGTGTGGGTATGTGCATGTGTGAGTGTAGGTAACTGTGGGGTCCAGAAGAGGGCGTCATATTCCTTGGGCCTGGAGTTAAAGGAGGCTGTGAGCTGCTTGACGTGAGTGCCAGGAACCAAACCAATCTTCAGCAAGAGAGCAGTAGGAACTCTTAACAGCTGGCCATCCCTCCAGACTCATAAATGAGAGATTTAAGAAAGTGAATTTAGGTTTATGTGCTCCATGTTCTAACCATAAGTCAGTGGCTAGTGAGAGACAGAGGAAATTCTGTTCTTTAGTTTCAAAAGGCAAGTGTATACAAAGTCCTTAATCACAACATTCCTAATCAGCTGTGTCTAATGGCTGTCATGTTGAATGGGACAGGTTCAGTGCATCTTGTCATTGTAGAATGTTCCATTGGAACTGTAAACAACTAAGTATGGACATTTTTAGAATATTTTCCACTTCAAAACATTTCACAGGGGCTGTGGAGATGGNTCACTTGGTAAAGTGCCTGCTGTACAACATGAAGACCTGGGTCCAGGCCCAAAGAACTCAAAATCCTGGGTACAGTAGTTGCATTTCTACAACCCCTATGCCAGAGGGNGGGGCAGACAGGTAGATTTCTGGAGCTCATTGGCCAATCAACCTAGTCAAGTTGATGAGCTCCAGGTTCAGTGAAAGACTTTGTCACAAAAAAAATAAGGTGGAGAGCTATTGAGAAAGACACCCAACATTCATCTCAGGCTTCCACATGTGTGTACACGTGTGCACATGCACCTCTACCTGAATGCACATGTGTGCACACCCATGAGAACACAAACATGCAATACACACACATATAGACACTTTTTAAAAGTAGTCTGCTGTCTAATACCTAAGTGCCAATGAAGCTTGCTAGTTTATATAGTGAGACTGGACACAACATCTTAGATTACATAACCTAACCACCCATCTGAGGGTTAATTTACTCTATAATGCAATCCCCCTGGCCTCTGTCTGTGGCGAGTTTCACAATTCTAACAAGGGATATTACCTTNTATGGCTGGGGTTTTTTATCAAGCAACTTCCTGTGGTCCAAAATGGCTGGAATAATTCAGTATGTGGACCTTAGAAATGCTAATTTTACTTTCAAAATATGAAAGAATTCTATATTCATACAAATGCCTTTATAGATGAGTCACTCATGCAATTTCCATCAAAATGGTGGCTAGAAAGAATAAAGGCCAAATGTAAACTCAAATGTCAGAAGNTGAGGTTGCCCTGCTGTCTGCCACTGGGCCCACAATTTCCTTGTGTGTGCTTGTGATAATGAAGTTTGGATCTAGTAACACAGCCAAACAGACGAATTCTTACTAACAACAGTCTTACAGATTTCTCAATGACTTTTGTTTTTTCTGTCAAAAATACTTTAAAATTGAAGGGCCCAACAAGATGGTTTCAAGGATAAGGTCACTTGCCACCAACCTGATGACCTATTTTGATCTCTGAAACCCACACGACAGAAGAAGAAAACCAAAACTCAAATTGTCTTCTGACCTCTTGACCTCCACAGTCCAGCCATGGCACTTACACTCCCATCTCCCCCCAACCCTCTTCCCTCCCCTCTCCCCTCCTCACCTTCCCTCCTCCCCTTGCCCCTCTTTTTCTCTCTCCCCTCTTTGTCTTTCTCTCTCACTGTCTCTCATTCTCTCTCTCACACACAATGTCAATATATTTTAAGTTTTACAATTGAAAAATGAATGAATTTTCCAAATAAAAACTTAAACCTGCCTTTTATAATTCCTGTAACTGATGATAGAAATAGTCCCACAGAATGTCTGCTGGAGTAAGGCCTGTCATTGTCAGCCCTATGGACTGGATCTGAACATGGCTGTGCCAAGCTGTGGTGGCTTGTGACCTCAGATACCCTCCATGTGCTCCATAGCTCCTTACTGATTCGGCCAGCCCCTGTCATTTCTAACTGTTGTTGGCCAAGAGTTAATTCACAGCTTTAAGTCTTCACTCTTTTTGTGCACACTGAGTTTATTTTTGAAGACAAGAACTTGAGTAAGTGATCATTCTACTAAGATTTGAAATACTGTCACTAAATAAAGCACACTGACTTTCACTTGTATTTTAACATCTTTTTTGAGATGAGGCTAGGTTGGCCTGAAACTTTTGAACTTGGATTCCTCCTACTTCAGCCTTCCACTGTGACAGGTTAGTAAAGTACATAGATTCTGTGACAATCTTTCCTGGTGTTTCCCTCACTTCCAGTGCAGAAATCTGCCTGAAGCTGCACGTGGTGACCGGAAGCTGGTCATGGTTACACACCCCAGTGGTCCCACCACTCAGGAGGCAGAGGCAGGAGGATCCCTTGAGTTCAGGAATTCCAGGGCGTACTAAGAAGCAGAAAGAGATTCAATTTCAATAANAATATCAGAGAGGTGAAGTAGTCATAGNAACAACAGTAACANCATGAAGACTGGTTAGAACAGCAGCACACACATGTTAACTTGGATTTCATATACATAGACTCATATTAAACTCAAAGCAATTTGTGAATATTAAATTAGACCTCTCACCACTAAGGTATGCTGGCAGTGTGGCCCTGCAGCCACCCTATAGTGTATTTTACTTAGCTTTTCAAATGATGAAACCCAGACCCAGAAATAGAGGTCACCTCGCCTGTAAGTGGCACAGCTTGTATTTAATCACAGGATGTGAGGCCACAGAATCCCCGTTTTAACCACTTTGTTTGAGGGCTGACTTCTAACACTGTCACCCTATCACAGGGCATGAATACATTCATGGTTNAACCAGTCCCTTCCTTTTCTACAATCTGTATCTTGTTTGGTGGTTGAGAGTTGTAACCATGGAAAGAATTGAAGGTCTATAACCAGACAACATCATTGAGACATTTGCTTAGACATTTGATATGCTCTGTCTTGAGCAAAGTCCCATTTGAATAACTCAATTCCCTGTCTTTCCCAGGCCGGTAGAGTCTTGTCTGCCATGGGGCAGTGATCTATGTTTGTTGCTGGGATGATGACATGATGACAGTTGCCACACCTGGTACTTCTGAGACATGCTTGCTCGGAAGTTCCTCATCAGACACTCCTATCTGTGTTGCTGCTTCCATGTTCTAAAATCTAGGAGGACTCACTCCATCCAACAAGCCCCAGTCTGCCATGTGTCGGGAATTTGACTACTGATGGTAGGGGACACACATAATAGATAACACAGAGGCTGTATCTTCAAGCTCTTGGCTACTGGGAAGACTACACAGAAAGGACTAGAGTCACCATAAGGAAGAAAGTGACAGGGGAAAGTCAGGGTGGGACAAAAGTGTTTAGTTCAATCCAGGTGTGTGGGGAGAGCAGGAAGGAATTGTGAGCTGGGCTGGNATCTGAAGGCTGAACAGGAGTCACTCCATCAACAGAAGTAGGAAAGATGTCACAGGCTCCACCAACCTGCAGGTGGGGATCTGACCAGCCTGCCCGTCTCCTGGGTATTTATCTTGGTGAAGGCAGTGACTTGGGTGACATNTTGTTTCTTTTGTCTTCCTCATCATCTCACCACCAAACCCATTGAATGGCTCTGAGGCCCCTCATACTTCTTCCCCCTCTCTCTGGTCCTTGCCTGGATTTGGCAGTGGTCATACAACTGGCTTCTGCTCCAGACTTGCTCTGGCCATCACCTATGATCTTCCTCCCCAAGCCTGTCCTCCACACTGAAGCCTGAATGCCTTCTGAGCCACACAANGAAACACGAAGAAGGAGCCTTGGATGAGTCCACATTGCCTCGGAAGAAAATTTAACTTTTTATCTGAAGAGACAAAGGCTCATTTTCCCAGTGTCCTGTGCTCTCGTTCCATCCCGACACTCTGCTACAACAACCCTAGACTTTCAATTCCTTGAATACATCCTGTTTTGTTTCTTGGCCCCTCTATTTTCCCACTTTGCTTAAATAACTATTACTCATCCCACAAGTCTTGTTTAAATATGGCTTCCTCCAACAAGTCTTTTATGGTCAAGGTTAAAAACTTCTCTTATGTGCTCCCAAGACATTTTACTAATTATACTATGTGGTAAGTGCTTGTTTGCTTCTGTGTGTGACAGTATGCTAAAGCAGGAGAGAGAGAGAGAGAGAGAGAGAGAGAGAGAGAGAGAGAGAGAGAGAGATTGTATTTCAAAGAATTCTATTAGCCAAAAAGGGCTCCAGGTAAGCAAAGAAAACCTGACATAATTGGGAAACAGCTTGAGAGGTGTTTTCAGAGAAGCAGTTGTGGAGTGTGAGATTTGCTGTGGTGACAAAGGGACTCGAATTTTGTGCCTTTTCTAAGAAGTCTAAAAGTTAAAAGCTGTGGTAGTGGCTGTCTATCTGGTGGCAGAGCTGAGACAAAGTGGCACACTGTGAAAACATAGTTTGTTTTCACTGACAACAGGACCAAATGTATCCCGGGGAAAAGATGTGGGTGACCAGAGAGGAGACAGTCTGAGGACAAACGCCAAAAGGACCTGGTCCAAGAAGGCGCCTCATGAGGCAGGCTGGCTAGAAGAAAGAGAATTGGGCTGTGCCATGAACTGCAGAAACTGACGGGTGGGAGCCCTGTAAGCGCTGAGCTGGGGAAAGCATCTTCAGTCAGAAGTTTCCAGAGGGAAGCCATCAAGGAGTCATGAACGTACCCCAAGAAAGTATTAGCACTGAACATTTTTACCAAACCTGGAGAGCATCCACTCAGACCTTAACTTTAGCAGTAAAACAGGACCCTCCTACCCTTCATCCCTCCTACCCTTCATCCCTCCTACCCTTCATCCCTCCTACCCTTCATCCCTCCTACCCTTCATCCCTCCTACCCTTCATCCCTCCTACCCTTCATCCCTCCTACCCTTCATCCCTCCTACCCTTCATCCCTCCTACCCTTCATCCCTCCTACCCTTCATCCCTCCTACCCTTCATCCCTCCTTCCTTCATCCCTCCTATTCTTCATCCCTCCTATTCTTCATCCCTCCTATTCTTCATCCCTTCTATCCTTCATCCCTTCTATCCTTCATCCCTCCTATCTTTCATCCCTCCTTACATAACTCATCCCTCCATCACTTCCTCTCATCACTCTTCCTCATCACATAACATTTCTAGACTGAAAGCTCTAGACAAGGAAGGAAAAAACATATAAATTAATAAAAACATTTAAATTAAGTCTGTATTTGTATTTTACTTGCTTGTTTGTTTTTGGGATAGAGGGCATATATTATGTAGTGTAGGTCAGTCTTGAACTCATGATTTTACCTCAGCTTTCTGAGTCCTTGGATTATGGGGATATGCCACTATCCAAAGCTCAAGTTATTATTATTATTAAATGTGATTTCTTCTTTTAAGTATTGAACTGTATGTGTTCTCGGTACTAAAGTGACCTTGTCACTTAAATGTAAGCAAAGAAATTAGGAGAGACCTGCCTGACATTTCTAGCAATAAAAAAAAAAAACCAGATAGTCACCCAGTGTATTTAGGCAACTAATTGTGATGTGTGTAAGTGTGGAATCTGTTTGAAATTTTCTAACCTTTGAATCTATGAGTCAAAGTCTCCAACTGGTTTTGGAAATTTCTCATGGTGGTTTCAGATGATTCTTATCCAGCCCCAGGCCTTCTGGAGCTCCAATTATACATATATTAGACCATTTGGTTGTGTTCCACACATACCTCATGTTCTGTTTTTATTTCCTCCTGTTCTGGTTCTATTTTCAAATTATATTTCTTCTATGTTTCTCACTTTTGAAGTTTTCTATTGAATTGGCTTTAGGTTAACAGAACCAGAACTTGTAGTTTGTGCTCAGTAAATGCCTATTAAATAGACAAAGGTCAGAAGAACAAAGACATAGGGGTTTGATAAAAATAGCATAGAGTATGAAGACATTATAAATTATTCTTTATATTCTCAAACTAGAATTTTAAATGCAAGGCGTGCAGTGATAGAAGAGGAGACTAAAGATACACTAATGATACTAAAGATGAAGGAGCAAGGAGCCAGGCTTCAATTATTAGGGAAGTAACACAGCCTCTTGCATGTGATAATAGATGAACCTGGAAGATGATGGGGTCAGTGGGGAAATAGATGAACCTGGAAGATGGGGTCAGTGGGGAAAGCTGATAGAAGCAGAGCAACAAAGAGATTATTTTTGCACTACAGAGAGGAAAGGGCAAGAGGATTTAGAGGAAGAGAAAGGGAAATCAGGGTTCTGGGACAGTGTCAGCACAGGTAATTTCTTTTCACATCTTCTCACTTGTGTCTTAAGTAACACAGAAAATATGTGGTTATGGGAAACTTGTCTACAGCGTCAGCATCTGATGAGGCAGAGTGGAAACAGAAGAGCAAAGACTATCTCCTAGGCAAAACAGTCTGCAACCATGAGGGATCCTATCTATTAATAGACTATGTAGGACCTGGAAGATGGCTCAGCAGGTAAAGGCACTTGCCACCAAGCCTGACAACGTGATGGATGTCCAGAACTCATGTTGTGGAAGTGATGCCTGCAAAGCTGTCCTCTGAGCTGCACACATGCACTATGGCATGTGTGTGCCTACATACAAACACACATATAAAGTAAAAAGTAGACTTAGGAAGTCTGAAAAGAGAAGCAATCCCATGTTTTACTGAGAGTTGGCCCCATATATCTTGAGAGATGTAAGGAATCTACTGGAATTTTCCAGCACTGACAGAACCTCATTGGCTTACCTTAAGTTACTTTCTTGTTGAGGAAGCACCTTCCTTACCTTGTTCATAACTGTCCACCATTGCCCAAGATGCTTCCAGTCACCTGACATGATCAGTGCAATGGGTATTCACACTAGTGAACACTGGTAGAAAAATCAAAATGTCCTTTAGCTGCTTCCCAGTTGCCATGAGGTGAACAGCCTCCCACCACCATGGTTCTGAAAGCATGAATCATCACAAACATTCCTGTCAAGTTGTTTTTCTCAGAAAGTTGGTTCTGAGAAGTGGAGTCATGGTTGTGACTGAACTGGATCATGCAGTTCAAGTCTTCAGAACTGGTTTTTGAGAGAGTTTGGAAAATTTTGGAGATTGTGATCAGGAGTTTTCAGACAGGAATGAAGATGCTATTGTGTATTGGATTCATGGATATTCATGGTGTTTTGTGACAGGTATCTTGTCTATATTGTGTCTGTTCTCTGAGACTCTATGGTAGAATAAGTTTCAAGAGGATGGATTAGCTACTTGAAAATTCCAAGGCAGCTCAAGATGGAGTGCTGGGTATTGCTGGCTTCTTTTAGCCATGTTTACAGTGAAAACTGGGAACAAAAAGTGGAGCACAAACATTTGAAACCACTGTGAAGATTGATAGGAAAAAAAGCATGTGAAAGTTGTAGATAAGGGTAGTGTAATTATTAAGGAGATAAACTCAATTAAAAAGAAATGAAATACAATTCACTGAAGCAATAGGAAAGAAATTTCAAGAATTCCCAAGACCCTACCCATCCAGATCGTAAAAGTGTAAACTCATTTGAAAGTTTTTCTCCCTTGAGAAGAGAGTACAGTGGAAGGTGGGGTGGGCTGGAAGAGACCTGTGTTCTATAGGTCCAACTAACAAGTTATTTTCAGGGCTTTGTTTCACGTGGCTCAGTGACTGCTGCTGTAGAACCAGGGCCCTGTGGTTGCATCAGATGGCAGCAGATCTTTGCATCATCGCCATCACCACCACCACCACCACCATCATCATCATCATCATCATCATCACCATCATTATCATCACCATCATCATGGTGGTAGTTGAGCAAGCACATGGAATGTAAGAAGTTACAGAGTCATAGAAACTTAAAGAATTCCAAGGAAAGTTTGGGGTATTAGACTACAAGTAGCAGGGCCTAATTTCTTGTAAGAAGATCAAGGGGGACAATGCATAAAGCTGTAAGAGTGAAGCCAAAGATGCAGTGTAGATGTGGGAATCAGAGATGCTAGAAATGGAAAATGGGCCAAAGAAAGCCACAGGTGGTAAGTACACCAAGACTCAGGAGAGAGACCATGTGGGTGAAGTCAGGAAGGCGGTGGATTCAGCGCTGTCCCAGTCCTTTGAATCTTATATCACACCAAGATGTGCCCTAGATGCCAGGCATGACCTGCAGGAGTTTATGTTTGCCCTTCTGTGGTTTGGTCTTGCTGTGTTCCATGCCTTTTTTTCTAAGTCCTCATCCTCCCTCCCAGAACGGGAAGGTGTGCCTTAGTCTCACTACTGTGTGCTAGAAGTCTAAGTTTCATTTTTTGCTTGTATAGAGGCTCATAGCTAAGAGTCTTGCCTGAGTCTCAGAGGGACTTTGAACTTGGAATTTTGAGAAATGCTAGAACTATTGACTCTTTGGGGATTCTTAGATAAGAACTAAATAAAATTTGCATTGTGGGATAAACATGAACCTAGAGGGATGTATTGGGGTTCTCTAGAGGAGCAGAACTAATAGCGTGAGTATATATCAAATGGAAATCTATCAGTTAATGTATATGGTACACTTTGGGTAATCCAACAATGGCTGTATTTACACTAGAGAAGCTGAGAATCCTGTAGCTTTTAGGTCCACACAGCTGGATGCCTCAGAAGTCTGAGTGCAGCTCTGAAGGCCTGGAGGATTCGTTGGGAGCCACTGGCCTTCAGTCTACTTGGAAGCCTGAAGACACTGGGTTCTGCTATCAGTGAAGAAATGAAGCCGCAGCATGGTAAATGAACCCTACAGTGAAAGATGAAGGGATGAAGGAAAAGTGAGGCTTTCCCTCAGACCTCCTTTGGTCTGGGCTGCCTACCCACATTTTGGACGGATTTTCCCACTTCAAATAACCTGATCAAGAAAATCTCTTCTAGGTGTGCCCAGCAGCTTATTTCAGTCCCGTCAAGTTGACAGTTAGGATCAACTGTCACCAGAGTTCTGCAGAGGCAGAATGTCTGGTTGGATCTGACATGCCCTCCCATGTCCTGTGTGCAAGCCTCAGCTGTCAGCCAATAGGGCTTTGGGGAATCAACTGGATCATGAAAGCTCTGACTTAATTGTTGGATCTATCCACCGATGGAGTAATCATTTGAGAACACTGTTGGGTGGAGACTTAGGGGGTCGTACCTAATGGGAGGAGGTGGGTCACCTGAGAGGTGCTTTTGAAGGGCACATTTTGTCTCTGGAACCCTTTGTCTTTGTTTGCTTCCTGGCTAATGTGAGGTGAGTAGCATCCACATGTTCTTCCCACCATGTTGCTCAGCCTACCTTAGTGTTGGAGCCAAGGGACAGTGGATTAAAGCCCCTGATACTAGGAATCAAAGCAAGATGCCCCCATACTTTAAAAGTATGAAGGGCTCAAGAAAACAAACAAAGAGACATCTACAGGAGAGGGAAATGTACAATAATCAGGAAATTCTTGAGATACAGGAAAGCATCACAAAAGACTGGAGAGAGTAAACGATGTGAAGAGAAACACAGGTCTGCATTTTCAAAACCAGCAGAAGACTCAAGTAACGAGAAGGAAACAGCTGGGAACTTAAACCAAGATCTATTATAGAAGATCAAATGAGGGATGTATTCGTGAACTGTAGGGAATGGTAAAGGAACGTGATAACAATAAGAAAGGAAGGCTTGCCATGACTCACAATAGGAGTTTCAGAGAACAGGACAGCGGAAACATCAACAAGCTAGCTTTTCATGAGCAAAACTGGACTGCACAGATTCAGAAATGACTAGGGAATAAATACAGGATACTTCAATATCATTTGATTATTTTCAGAAACAACATAATCTTCCTGATTTCAGTTTTCCTCAAAAGTTTGTTTCAAAGGTCCAATACTTAAGATAATATTTTTACGTCAACATAAAATAGAATTAACAGTAATTTAAAACCTATCATACATATACTGGGCTGCAGCCCAGTGGTGACATCACTATGGAGATTTCCATCACTGAGCATGGCTGTGCTTGACAGGTATTCTGTCACAGTGTGAGCAAAGGAACTAGTGCCCACTGTATCTGATTACTTGCTATTACAAGCACGTTCCTTTATGGACCGTCAACCTAAAACATTGTTTGATTTCCCATTGACTTAAATCAACATCAACTTGTCATGTCATATTAATTTAGTTGATGATTGAAGGAAATCTGATGAGAACAAGTTGTTTGTAAAGGGCAATAAAAAATGCTGGATAGACTATGTGGGAGGCTAGATATAAATGAGGGATTTGGGGCTGGAGAGATGGCTCAGAGGTTAAAAGCATCGACTGCTCTTCCAGTGGTCCTGAGTTCAAGTCTCAGCAACTACCTGGTGGCTCACAACCATCTGTAATGAGATCTGGTGCCCTCTTCTGGTGTGCAGGCAAACATGCAGGCAGAACACTGCATACATTATAAACAAACAAACAAACAAACAAACAAATAGATTTCTTGAGGTCTTCAGTGAGCAAAAACAGCCTGGGCCTGAGACTAGAAGGGGCAGAAATGCTCAGAGAACAAACAAAGTGACCAAAGTGTGGATGGTGAACTAAAGCACAGGATTAAGTTTGCTTGGGCTGACCCAGCCTCAAGGGTATGATACTTATTATTTATCATAGTTTAGTATGTTAAAATTGTTATTAGCATGAAAGGTATATATTTATATGTGTGTTTGTATTACAATACCCAAGATCATAAACCAGATGTAATTTGTTTCTAATTTAGCAAGTAAAGTCATTGCTTCTTCTCTGGACATGCTCAAGACCCTTATAGAAGATGGAATAGTAGAATATACACCCTCTGTATACCTTCCTATAGTCTTTAAGTCATCTCTAGACTAACGATAAGTATCACTTACATTACAATGCTCATACAGCACTTACATAACTTTGTATACACTCATCATAGTACTTAATGTGGAAAATTCAACTTTTTCTTTTTAGAACTTTCTAGATTTTTTTTTTCTTGAATACTTTCCATTCATGATTGGTTGAAGGTAAAGGTGTGAAACTCATGGATACAGAAAGCCAACTATATATCACACCAAGTCCTAGCAAGAAAAGAGTGGTAAATCTGAGAGAAATATCTGAAGACTTTGAAGAGCTTTGGTAAGGGTTAAGCGAATTAATAAGAAATAATGATGGACCCAGAAACAAGCAAAAATGAATCTTTCTTATAGTGCAGGAGACAGATTAATGCTTTCCATGAAATGGCCATACCCTAAATCCTAAATTAACTAGTGAAGACCCAACTTTATAGGGCAAAGGGGAATTTTATATATATAATTTAGCTATATATATAAAATTATATATAACTTTATACATAATATAAATATATATAATATATAATACATATAATTATATATACTAAAATTAAGGGTCTTGACATCAGGGTATAAAGCCATAGTGTCTGAATGGGTACAGTGTTAGCAAAGGGCTTCTTATAAGAGGGGGACTGGTGGGTGGATGTCAGAGAGAATATGTAAGGACAGAAACAGAGGTCAGATATTGGACTGATGAGTCTTGAAGATGACGAAGGGACCCGTGTGCTGAGAATATAGGTGGAGGCTAGAAGCTGGAAAAAAAAACAAGAGAAAGGGTTATCATCCAAAGACTCCAGCAAAACAAAACAAAGAACCCCCCAAACCCCTGCAGAGACATATCAGACTTTTAACCTCCAAAGCTGCAAGATAATGCACTTCTTCATTATTTTTAATACATTTCTCCATTATTTTTAAGTCACTAAATATATCATATCTGAAATAAGGGATGAATACACGCTCCTTGGCCCAAAGGGTTACAGAGAGACAAAGATATGCCAGAGTCTAGAAAGAACCAGAGCTGTGTAGGAGGAAAGGCTGGAGGTGAGTGAGTCAGCCATGGCTTGAATCTCAGTGAGCCTGGGAATTAGGATGAGAGAGATTCAAGACCTTATTTTCCTTCTCCCTTTGTCTTCTGGACCACTGCCTCCCACTGGGTGATGTTGTCCAGCTTTCGTGGAGCAAATTCAGGTAGCACAGGCAATGGGGATCAGCCTCCTTGGTACAGAGAACAGGAGAGAGCGAAAGAGAATGCATCTGCTGAAGAGAGAAAAGCCAAACAAATGAAAGATAAAGGAAAGAGCAATATTAGTAAGTTATTATAATTGTCCTTTTTAGACACAATTTTATACAGAAAAGTGTGTTATAATAAATCTTAATCTCTTTATTAAGAGTTTAGGGAATCACCATTTTCTTTAATTTCTCTTTTTCAGTCAGAATTTACTATTTCATCATGAACAAACAAATGACTAGATACATAGGCCATTATGGAATAAGTTTCATAGTGTGATCTCATTATTATTTGTAGAATAACAAACACACCACACAGTCTGTCACCTGGAGCCATCCAGCAGGATCTTTGTCATCAACAGAATTCTAAGTCTTATTCTTTCTAATAATGATGTAAGTAACCTGAAACATTAGATGCTCTGACTACAACTTCCTACTGACCTTGTCAAATACGAAGATACAACACCATCTTTGAAAGCATCTAACAGAAGCCTTCTCTAGAGAGACAAGTCTCACAGGGATGTTCATGATTAATAACTCTCACATTCAGAGTTTGGAAAAGTATTGCAGTGAAGAGCAGGTGAAAAATTCCAGTTTCCCCCCTTTGTGTATTTAGGGGAAAATAAAGTGGGAAAAAAGAGAGGNGATTTTTNGACTTTCTAATCAGATACANTTAGCAGGAAAACCCTTGCAATGCAGCCAAAGTGCTTCGTCTTTGAAGGAAAGAGCCAGCTTGGGTAGCAATATGAGTGGATGGAAGAAGAGAAAAGGAAGATCAGTGACCAACCAGTTCAGGGATATTTTGCTTAAACTGTCCAGCAGGAGAACATCGAGGATACTCATTTCTTTCAATACCACCAACTTTAGACTATAAAATACTCTTTTCCGAACAGAGTGGATGCTGGTTAATTTTATGTGTCAGTGTGGTGAGGCTTCAGGATATGGCTGCACGGTCTACGGATTTATGAATGTGGTTCTGGAAGGGAGGAACACATGAATCGGGAGATTTTGTAAAGTGGATCACCCTCTCTTGAGTGGGTGCAGACCATCCAATCTATTGGGAGTCCAAATAGACCAACCAGGCAGAGGAAGAGCCAGTTCTCCTTGCTTGGTCATGGTTGTTGGGAAAACAACCTTCTCCAGTCTTTGGTAAGACTAGTTCTTAGACTAGTTCTTAGGCTCAAATTTCTTAAGTCTCTCTGCCTCTCAGGCCTTAGAACTACACCATTGGCTATGAGGGCTGCTGTAAGCAATAAGTCAATGAAGGAAAATAAAAGGATAGATTCCACCTCAAAATGGCAAAAGCAGACTATATTGGTCTGAGAGGTTGGCATCCCCAAACCCTGTGGCTCAGTATCCAAAGGTACAGGAGAATATGCCAGGTCTGAGAACTATTATTATTGTTGTTGTTGTTGTTGTTGTTATTTTATTTGCATGGAGAGTAAGGAGGGGAAAGGGCCTGCCTTCTCCTCTTCCTCCTTCTCCTCCCCCTCCTTCAATTTTTTGATAAATTGTAGAGTGGGAGATGAGTCAGATTGATTGGCTCCAGGGTGTGTGAAGTGGGTGGCTGCCTTCTGGAATTCCATTGGTGGCAGGTTGGTTTCTTGAAGCCTTGGGCTTGTTTTGTGACTTTGGTTTTGAAGTGGGGGATTTCCTTTATAGATGAAGGATAGGGACCATCCTTTTCAATCTGGCTACTTCCGTCAGAGGAGGTGTCATTTGGAAGTTTGGGGGTCTGGAAGTGGCTCTGAGAGAAGCCCTGTTCCTGAAGGAGGGCACAAGTGTCTCTGTTGGCAGTAATCAGGAGATCTATGGAGTTAGAAGATCAAAAGATCCTCTCAGTCTCCATAATCATTTCAATCATTGCCTCACAATAGCAAATTCTCCACCCCCCTCTCAAACTGTTTATTTTTACTGCAAAGATAATAATACATATCAAATATATCCGAACAGTGCAATGAAAAGATAGGTCAAAGCTAGTAAATGTGAAGACATATCTTTTCTTTGATTTATGGCCTCACCCAATCACCACAGCCAGAAGACTGCTAGCCTCTCACCTGTCACTGTTGCTGTTCTTGTGCACACATCAAGTTATGCCTATCACAAATAACAATAACCAGCATAGTACACGCTCTCTAGATCAACTAAGTTGGGTCTTTCCATAACTCTATGGTGCTGATAATCCTAGCTCCATGCCTATCTTAACAACGAGTGTTCAAAAAGCTCAAGTGAATTCCCCTTGTTGGATAGACAGGAAGAACGGGAGCTGGACAAGCTATATCCAATCAGTGTGTTTAACGCTGCTTTTGAATGCTTTTTCTTAGGTCACATGAACCTTCTCAGAGTTCTTAACTCTTTGCTCTTTCCTTGCTGGTTGGGACTGTGTACTGTGTACAAAAGAGAAATCCAGATGAGTGTCACCGTTCCTCTCACTCACTGCATCTTGACTATGGATATCATGCACCTAGTTGCCTCGCACTCCACTGTCTTCCCTGCCGTGATGGACTGCGTCTTCACACTAAAAGCTGTGTGGTAGACAGGTGTCTGTACATCCTTCTAGCAGGCCTACAATTTTCATCTCTCAAATCCAACCTCAAATCAGTCCTTGAGTCATAGATTCAGCTTCCAATCTGGTTCTCATATTTAAAACCAAGTGTTTCCTTACTTTAAACTTGTCACGTTTGGTGTTGCTGAAAACAGTACACACATCTGAGAACTTACTGACCTTGGTCACAGAGACTTTTCTTTAGTTGAAAACTGAATAGGGAGTGCAATGCATAAAAGATGGAACTTGGCTGTCTCAGACTGTAGCAGGCTTGTGAAAAATTAGCCTCTATGTTTGTGGTGGTCTGATGATGAATTCTGTCGTGTTGACTTGAAGACAGTGTAGAAAATGCTTACAAAAGCTGGGTCCCTATCCCAGTTAACTAGGAGAAGCAGTCACCAGGGCCTAAGGGGAGTGACTGACAACCTTAGTTGCTAAAGAATGTGGAGGTGGGCTAGGGAGGGATTCCCAACAGTGGCCCATGGCTTAGTGTTTCTCAATTCTAACCTCCCCAATTGCCCATGACTCATTTCCTTTTCCTGGATGACAGGTCTTTCTCTCTTGCTTTATAATCCTTAAGTTTTACTACCTTCAAAATCTTCTTTTGGTTAAGTATTTACCATATCTACTAAAACTGGCTGTACTACGCATGGCTTTCCCGAAAGAAGTTTTCATCTAAGAGAGCAATGTTTCTCTAAGGGTAGTCTTCGCACTTTGACAGGATCACATCTATCTTTATGGCAGTGCTGTGACCGTGGTTTTTATTTATTTATGTGTTTGTTCAGTTTTTCCTATGTAGACATTAACACTGATGGACTAAACGATCCAGCCTTATTGCAAAGCTAGGAAAGCCAACATGAAACCTGTAAAGAAAAACAAAAGTCACTTTCATTTAAGAACGTCCTTGAAAGAGGCTGCAGGAATGGCTTACTAGTTATGGACACTTGTTGCTCTTTCAGAGGACCTGGGTTCAGTTCCCAGGTCCCACATGGCAGGTCACAAGCATCGGCAACCCCATTTCCAGGTGATCTGATGCCCATTTCTGACCTAGAAGGCACCAGGCATGCACGTGGTGCACATACATACATGCAGATGAAAACACATACACACATTATTTTATTTAATGTGCATTGGTGTGAGGGTTTTGGATCCCCTGGAACTGGAGTTACCAACAGTAATGAGCTGTCATGTGGATGCTGGGAATTGAACCACGGTCCCCTAGAAGAGCAGCCACTGCTCTAAACCGCTGAGCCATCTCTCCAGCTCCCACAAAATAAAATGAATAAATCTAAAATCAAAAGAATGTCCTTGGTAGGCTAGTAAAAACTGCAGTTGTTACAGCCTGACACTGGATATAGAGTTTTAAAAACCATATCCTGTGGGCAAAATGGGAAGTATGCATTGGAGCCTTTCTGCTATAGGATGAGGTGGTTGTTTTGCAGAAGCACTGATGCCTGGGTTGCAAGCTGATCACAATATAGGTAAACTTGGCTGTTCCAGAAAATGAACAAGATGCGCTTGTCGATTTGAGAACAATTGGCAGCATTTGTTGCTAATGATACAACCTAAACTCTCAAGAGAACAAAGGATAGAGCTCTGAGAAACTTCTGCCACACTGATCTACTTTTCCAACCACTGAAGATGTTCCTAGTTAAATAAAAAACTGATGTAAACAGTTTAGGCTTTTGGTATCGGGACATGTAATGTGTCGACACTGGAAGCTCTGTGGAGCCCAGTGAATCAATACTTTCCAAATGACCAATGCCTTGTGTTCAAAATTGTCCCTGGATAAGAGTTCATTGAAAGAGTAAGAGGAACAATGGATATTATTATAGCCGAGTGGGAAAGCATCACTAACTCAGAGACAGGTCACCAGTGACACATGATCCCTGTGGAAGTGTCCATCAGAGAACTAGGCAGAGAGAAATGCATAACAAAAGTGCTACTTAAGAAGGTGGACACACTGCAAGTTTTACAGGTACTACAAGGGGCAGTGCCTCACCTTTGAACATATATCAGACACTCTGAACTTGTATCAGAATTTGTAAGAGAGTTGATATTTCTTCCCAAAGGGCATAATTCTGAATCAAGTCATAAAAAAAAACTTGAAAAAAAGATTCTTAAAAACACACATTTATTCTAGCTATATAAGTGGTACCTGCCTTTAATCTCAGCACTAGGGAGGCAGAAGCAGAGGTGGAGGTGGAGGCAGGACGAGCCCTATGAGTGTGAGGTCAGTTTGGTCCATATAGCAAGCTTCAGGCCAGCGAAATCTACATAGAATTTATCTCAAAGAAATAAACAAAAACAATAACACAACAACAACAAATTTATTCGTGTGTGTGTGTGTGTGTGTGTGTGTGTGTGTAGGTGAGAGGATATCTTTCAGAAGTAGGTGGCTCTCTCCCACAATGAGGATTCTTGTTGGAGCCAATGAAGTTTCCTAGTGGCTGTACCCTGAAGGACTGCATAAGAGGCTGATTGGACCATGGGCCTGGGTACCAGGTGTTTGTAAGGGTCTACACTTAACTGTAACTAGCAAGGGAGAGGTCTTTTGCTCCACCCCTTGGCATTGTTATAAAAAGACTTTTGGAATAAAGTTCTGGGCCGATGGATAAGGATCCAGGCCCATCCGAGGTTATCCTGCGTTTCTCTCTGTTTCTCTCCCCTCTTTATTTCTAAGTAAGTCTCTTATCCCTCATTCCTCAACAGTCCCTGGGGTAAATAAATGTGGGGGTGGTCCCCCACAGATTCTACAGGTCAAATTCAGGTCATCGAGATTTGCTGCAAGTGCCTTCACCTACTGAGCCATCTCATTGGCCCTCAACATTAGGATTTCTTCAGCACTGAAGCTTAACTTTGCCATTTGCTCTGTTAACAGCTCTTTCCTGGGAAGCCTGCTTGCAACTTTGCACCCCTTTACCCTTCCCTTTCTGTCTAGTTCTCCCCCTCTCCCCTGCTCTCCCTTCCCCTCCCTTTTCCCACTTCCCTCTCTTATAGGAGCCCATAGACTCCTATGAATGAAACATCATTAAAATCTGCCTCATGTAAAGTCACTTTTAAGAGAGAGGGAGGGACTTCGGAGGGAGTTCTAGAATTTCCCCAAGTCTTCCCAATATCCTGGGAGGCTATATTTGGAAGCACAGCAGAGGCAAAAACCTCAGGATCCTTGAGGATGTTCTCATCTGAAATTTTGGGAGTGGTGGTCAGCAAAGGGCTTCGGAGTTCCCTGAAGCTAACTCTCTAAATCTTACAGAGGAAACTGAGGCCCAGTGTTGAAAACTGAGGACTGGCAAGCGGAGGGAGCCAGGAGCCACTGGACCCACCCACAGCCTCCACCTCAGAGGACCCTGCTGGGGAGGGAGGAGACCGGGTGGTGAGAGTGAGGAAGAGGGGGAGGGCGAAGGAAAGGAAGGAGGGCTGAAGTGGGAGTGGAAGAGGCAGCCTCTCTGGGGCTGATTGGCTCCCGAGGCCAGCCTTCTCCACGAGGTTTATAAGAGTTAGGGCTGCCTTGGGTACCCTGCCCTCTCTCCCGCGCCCGGGGGAGTCACTTGCAAGGACCTCGGTGAACCGGTGCTTAGTGACGGGAGACCGAGGAAGGGACAGAGCGATCGCGGAGCAGGGCGCCCGAGCAACGGGCGCCGCGCCATGCGCCGGGCCAGCCGAGACTACGGCAAGTACCTGCGCGGCTCGGAGGAGATGGGC
Source organism: Neotoma lepida (assembly GCA_001675575.1). Classification (NCBI taxonomy): domain Eukaryota; kingdom Metazoa; phylum Chordata; class Mammalia; order Rodentia; family Cricetidae; genus Neotoma; species Neotoma lepida. The sequence goes on from LZPO01117183.1 coordinate 110,470, forward strand.
GGCGGCCCCGGCGCCCCGCACGAGGGTCCGCTGCACCCCGCGCCTTCAGCACCCGCCGCGCCGCCGCCCCCCGCGGCCTCCCGCTCCATGTTCCTGGCCCTCCTGGGGCTGGGGCTGGGCCAGGTGGTCTGCAGTGTCGCCCTGTTCTTGTACTTCCGAGCGCAGGTGAGTGGCTGCCTTCCCCTTCCCCTTCTCTGCTGGTGAAACTGAGTCTGGCCCTCGGGCTGGACTCCTGAGATCTTGCCTGTTCTGGAAGGGAAAGCGACCCTCCAAGGAAGGGAACTTGGGGTCCTCCAGCCAGGTTCACCCGCGCCTTCTCCCCGCAGCGCAGCGCGCAGAAATTGAGCTACTCTGGTTCTGGTAGAGGATGGGTTTGAATTTCCCCCCAGAAGCAGCATTGGCCGCTCCCCTCCTGTGCAATCGATCTCACACTTTCTCCCCACCTTGCATTTCTTACTCAGAGTTAAGAACCAACTTTAACCCATTTAGGGGAAAAGTGAGGGCTTTTCCAATGCCACCAACTAACCTGTGGCTGCCTGCCTCTTTTGGCACGCTGGGACCACAGTGAGAGGGTGTCAGTAGTCGTTGGAGCACCTGGGGGTGACACTCAAGTCTCCAGATTCACAGAGTGACAGAGCTACCAAATATTCTGCGTCCCAGGGCTGGGGCTCTGCGACTTCTCTGGAGCTCAGGCTCTGAGGGGTGAAGGGAGAGCCCCACTGTGCCTGCCTGTGAAGTGCGCGGAGGA
>LZPO01117183.1:130752-143282 GCA_001675575.1 Neotoma lepida
TTCTTTTGTCAAACAAACAAACAAATACTGATTCTGGGGTCTAACTCAGACCTTCATGGTTGCGTGGCAGGCACTATGCCAAATGAGGTATCCTTCAGCTAAGAATGTATTTATTTATTTATTTGTTTGTTTGTTTATTTATCTTTTTGCAGTCTCAAAGCCCAAAGACAACTTAAAATTATAGACTTAGTAGAATGATATATTTATAATTGCCTATAAATAGCAATTACTATTTTGGGGTGGAGACATACATGTTACAGTGCTTTGTGTGTGTGACCTGAGGTNACAGATTTATCATATGATCCCTTTTGGGGATTGAAACTTTCCTTCCCGAATTTCTGAGAGGAATTGCAATTCTTGGGTACTCTAGCAAAATAACACAAAAGCATTACCTCCTGGGTCTCTAACGAGAGGTCTAATTCATCCTGGGACATGAACCCTTTCTTCCCCTGACAGCAGGCATTGAAAGTGCTTCTGAGAGGTGCTATTTATTGAATTTTCTTGTAACTAAATGGGTCTGCGGNAGCTCTGACCCAGAAGCCACTGATTAAACNGGCAAGGAAAGTGCATTCCCAGTGAGAGGGAGAAAAAATGTCCCTGCCCATTTAATCAGAGGCTTCTGTCTGCAGCTTTGGGCTGGGTCTCAAGCTTTGAGATAATTCCTCNTTTGCCCATGTAGAAATCCTTGCAAAGGGGATTTGTCAGTCTCATCCGAGGCTATAGCAGCTGCTCGTCTGCTAGAAATTCAAATGTGAGACTCCAGCACAGGCCTCCTGTATCTCAGCCTCACTGCATGATCTTGCAGTTGGTACCTGCCGGTCCTGGAGGTCGGCTCACACCACTCAGTTTTGAGAGTCACTACACTGGCCACAATGACATTTTTCTTGATTTTTTTCCACAATGAGGCTGAGTGTGTAGAAAATTAGGGAAGAGATCTTTAGGAATGTGCCACGCATCTGCTCTCCTGACAGTGGAGCAGGTCAGAGCTAGGGGAAAATGAAGGTGTGGCTTTAAGCCTCAGAATATAACTCTGTCTCCAAGATGTCTATTCTAATCAGGTAAAGATGCTGTATGTATATGTGATATCTATGTGTAAATATACACAATGGTTATAGAGACACTGTATATATAAATGTATAAAGTTACACACAATGTATAATATGTACCATGTGTATATATAAATGCATAAGAATATATAGTTATTAAAATATACTATGTATGATTATGTATACGTGAAATTATTATATATAGTTATATATTATATATACAATATATAACATATAAAATTATATAAAAATTATAATAAGTTATATTATTATATATAATTTCATATATACATAATCATATATATATGTGTGTATGTGTGTGTGTGTGTATATATACACATCATCTGCAGTGTGAATGTCAAATGAACCAAACTAGGAGATTCCAAAAACTGGAACACCATTGAGAATCCCGAGGAGAGACCTGTGAGGCTGGAGGTCGGCAGATGTGGGGAGGGAAAGAAAGATGCCCGAGAGCCATTGCATTGTTCAATGCAAGGGGCCACCATCTGCTTCAAATTCCCTACAGCGGGCTTCAGGCTGTATAGGGACCCAGGTGTAGNCCAGGGTAGATGCTGACCTTATGTGATTTCTGTGGGTTCTCCAAGAGTTATGAAAANCAGAACAGATTCTTGTCTCCTTTTGGGGGTACTGAGGGCAGAGAGAAGAATAAATGTTATCTCCAGGTAGCTTCTCACTGACAAGAATTGAACTTGTGTTATTCCATCTACTCATTTAATGGTCCGATTGTATAAGTGAAAGCCTTCTTGTCTGGATAGGGAAAGCTCTCATGATGTGGTCTGTCATTATGGAGTGGCGGGTGGCCAGCAGGAGTGTTTATCCTGGTAAGGGAAATAGGACGCTGTCCCGTGTTGATAGCATCCAGGTATCTGACTTCACTGGGCACTCAGCTGAGTGCTCACCTGCATTATCATCCAACCTTCCCAGCCTGGCTGCTCTTTAAAAACTGAGATTTGAACCAAGGTGAGAGCTAGAGTTTTGACCTGCTCTACCTTATGGGACATTTCATATTAGCTAATGTCTGAATCAGGTGAGCATGTAGTCACTCGATAGAGACTTCATTCTGGGGGACATTTCATATTAGCTAATGTATGAATCAGGTAAGCATGTAGTCACTTGATAAAGACTTCATTCTGGGGGTTCAAGTTAAATATGCAATTACCAACACCTGTCTACTTGTATTCATTCTTTTCCTGGCCTATGCATCTAGAGTTATTTGCAACAGTATTTTAAGTTAATTATTGGCATTCTGAAAGCTCTTAGACCTTCGTATAGTACTTTAAACACACTGTGACTTAAAAAAAATAACTACTGGGATCCAGGCATCATTCTCTTTCTTGTGGGCAGAACCTCTACATTATAATAGGAATCTACTATTGAGCTCCACGAAAAGAGGCCCACTGAATACCAAAGAGAGTCATACATTTTGTGTACTTATGACTTTTCTGGCTTACTTCATTTCCATCTGTGCACCTGTTACAGATTTTTAATTATGCTCAATTATTGTTTTATAAGTTAATTCGTCTCTTGCTTTCTTTTATTGCCACAGAGGTTTGTTTGGCGGTATGTGTGTGTGTGCGTGTGCGTGTGTATATGTGTGTGCGTGCATGTGTGCGTGTGCATGTGCAAGCTGGACTTTTTAAGCATTTCAGGGGTTCAGAATCTAGGAATAGGAGATGCAGGGACTCTGCTGCCTACCTCAGAGCTTCGCCTCATTGTGAAGCATCCTGGCTGATTTTACATCTGGTAGTCCTATATATTTTTACTGCTTTACAAAAAGAGTGAGTTTATGAATAAAATTCTCTTTTATTTCAGGAATTACAACATATTGTTGGGCCACAGCGCTTCACGGGCGTTCCAGGTAATTATGAGATTGTGTGAGTGTTTGGAGCCCCATACAGTCTGTAATCTTTAAGCTCACTTGGTTCTATCATCCCCAGCTATGATGGAAGGTTCATGGTCCGANCTGGTCCAGCGGGGCAAGTCTGAGATTCAGCCTTTTGCTCATCTCACTATTAATGCTGCCAACATCCCATCGGGTAAGCTATATTTACACTCTGCCTGAAAACGTATTTCAACTTTTCATTCATCAGCCCATGGACATACTCAAACCTATTCTTAGCCTGTTACTAAAACTTTTGAGTCTCGACTTCTAAACCAAAAGAAGGAGGCAAACCCTTCATTTGCCCCCTACCTTGTCAATCATGTCCTAGTCCACATGATCCCTGTATTCATTTTCAGAACATGGAAGTGGGTGCTTATTTTAGGTACCTGTGCCGGTTTAACACATACAATTGTTCACAGTGGCCATCTCTTTTTACTCATGAGGTAGATTAGTTTGGTATCAAATTTCATCCCCATTACTGACCTCCTTGGTGGATGATTTCAATCAGGAAGCCAGCGATGTTTCCTTCTGGGAGGGCTGTGTGGGGGCTAGCAGATGACAGCAGAACTCAGGAAGCTGAGATATTCTGTCCCTTCTCCTCGTGTTCATCCTCCTACTCCCTGGTAAATATTTAGTTTAATAGGCCAGAGACCTGATTACTTTGGAAAATGAGGACCCAGAGCTCTGTGCCTGTAGCTACCTCAATGCACTAGGTAGGTAGTTATCGCGTAGGTCCACTGGCTACTCACCATGGGCTAGGCAAAGATTACAAGGACTCCAGTGCACATCACGGTGGAGTGATAATTGAACGTCACTGTTAGCACTGCTGTGTCCTACATACTGAACACCTCCTATGCTTAGGGATTTTGCTGTGCATTCATGATCTCTCATCCTCACTACAAGGTCAAAATTATCATTCGGATTGTACAGACAGTGAGACGGGGCGTCGCATAGTTTGTTACCTACTTACGGTCACTGTGGTAACACGATTAGAAGTTGACTTTCCATTCTACTTAATTCCCGGTTCGTGCTATACATTATCCTAGAAGCAGGTTGCAAAGTACCTGTGGTAGGTTGGCTTTGTCAGAAGGCAGTAATACAAGGGTCATATGTATTTTTGCCAGAAGTAGATGAGTTTGGTATCTACAAGGGCTCTAATGTTTGCTTGGGCCTGTGACCCTGTACATGGTAGTGGAATCTGTGCCTCAGCTACAATAATCATAGACGTAATGTCCACCTTGTGGGGAAGCTATACATACTATATTTTTGGTAGAAGGGGGCATATTACATTCAGCAGATGTAAGTTACAATTATTATTTGAGCTTGATTAACTCATTATGTAAATTCCATTTTGTTCTACAAATGGCTTAAGGCAGGATTTTTTTTTCTTTTTTGAGTTTAAATTTTTTTTGAGTCATTTAAATAGTAAAAGTCCATCTTTTAATAAATAATTTTGAGCCATTATCCTAGCATAGGCCATAGAGAGAATTTTTTTCTGATTGAAGATACAAAAGGTAAGAGACCAACACTTGAGCTGTTAGGAGATTCTCTAGGCTGCCTGTTCTGATCCACATAGTTCTCCGGGTGTGCCTGGCGGTGGAGCTATGCTAATTTTCTCTGAGTGGGAAAACTGGTTTGCATATTCACAAAGGCAATCAAATTAATACCAATGCATGGGCTGCGTGTGCTGTGAATGTACCCTGCATTTATCTTTTCAGTTCACTTTAAATGGCATAGGATAAATATTGCCTGAGACCGTGTGCCAAAGTCGGCTTGGCAACCGCAAACATGTTTTAGTTATAAAGCTTGCTCTGCAGGTACCTAGAATCTAACCAGTGCCAAAAATCCAGGCAAAACTCCTGGTTATGTGCCGACAGCTATTTGGCTTAGGACGCAGGGAAATGGGCCACTCTATGGCTCTGTTGAAGAGAACAGAGTTAGTGGCTCTGGTTGGGCCAACAGCCCCTCTAACCCATTGTTCTCCCAATGCTGGCCAGTATTGAATGATTCAGAGGAAGTTGGCTTTCACTTGCTATTTTTATTTTGGAGTGCTCTTATGTATTTATTTATACACAGGGAGTCAGAATCTGTCGTATGTGGAGTGTTCTGCAGTTTCAAAGTTTCTTGAGTTAAATGCATTAGGAAGTACTTGGAGGCGGGGTCAGAATATGGGATTTTCCTTAGGAAGCTGTGTAAGCAAAATGTTTGCTGAGGTCCCTGTCCAAGATCTAGCAGCTGGGAGCTCAGCAGAGAGTTGGAGAGGTCAGCCAGGCTGGGGTAAGAGGTCCTCAGCATGCCTCATTAGCAATGAAATCCTGACTGCCAGGGCAGGCCTTCACTCTGCTGTTTTCTCAGCTTTCCCTGCACTGTTATCTTTTGGTGAGTCCTTTATTCACACTGTCTGGCTTTCCAGCCTTTCTCCTGTATGCTTCATGAGCACCCCACTGTGCTTCAAGAGCGGGAGTGGGGGGGGGTGTTTCCTCACCAACAATATGCTCCCGTTCTGTTCCTCAACCCATTTTTGACTTGAACCTTCCTAGTTTTCTGGCTCTTGTCTCACCAAGCTCAGCTCTGCTGACATCACGGATCTCTGCAGCTTCTGTCGGGCAGTCCCTTGCCACTGATACCAAACCCTGCTCTTCACAGCAGACAGCAATGGGAAGATTGTATTTTCTATGCTCACTTCTTATTTTCCCCACCATTAGTGGTAAGCATCCCAAGGGCCCACTACTTGGTAAAAGCCTTCATTATGGACAGAGCGGGTCGTTCTTCATTTTAGGCAGAGTGAATGTCCATAGGAAGCACCATGTTAGGTCTCCTCCTGTCAGATCACCAGGAAGAATCAATACTTGAGAACAAGAATGGTGAAAAGCAGAGAATACATTATAGTATAGAGGATGCTTCTCCCACTTGACGCACCGAACTATGGGAATGGTACTGGATCAGGGTTCCTATCTGTTCTCACCACTGTTTTGTATTTACTTTCTTGCCATCCCTGGCCGTATCTCACTCCAACATGAGACAGCCCATTCCATAGGAAGAAAAGACTTCACTTTAGTAATTTACCTTGTCTCTGTTAAGAGAGACGTACATGACAATGGAATGAAGTGTAGTACAGGAATTGGGTAAGAAGCTGGGCAATATGGAGTAGCTTGAGTTGGGACTATTTTGAATTTCATAAGCTCTGCCCATGAATTAGGTGGCTACCTACCATCCTGGAGGAGCTATCCTGTCAGCGTTTACAATGATGTGGTGAGCAGGCTTTTATAGTCTCATGTTGATTCCCTTGGGACTCTAGGGTGGTATTTGCATTTGGGACACTTGACTCCAGGCAGAGCTGAGATAAGACCTCCAGTGGGGAGAAAGGATGATTGCTGTCCAGTGCCTGGAGGCTGGTGACTGGCTATAGCAGCCCTGCTGGGAAGAATGAGAACCCTCTTGTCCTCTTTGGAAACTGGAACCTTGTTTTCTTGACCATTTAGTGGTGGGTTTGTCCCACTGCATATTGACTACTGCCTCATCGCCCACCCCTGCCCCACTTTGCCCATCTCCTGATTGATTTCTTCAGTAGCTTGATTCGGAGGTTCTCAGATCACATCAGAGATAACACAGGCCATTCTCTGGTTCATCCTCAGACTCTCTAGGGAAGGATACAGGTATTCAACTCTCTCCAGGACTCAGGCTACTGTGGGAAAGTAGATAGTGTAGGTGGTATTATTATTGTTGTCATTGTTATTGTTATTATTTATGCAAAGATCTCCTTGGATCCATCAAACCAGAGACTTGTCAACTTTCACGACATGGAATCTAGTTCCTGGGGTGGTGGCTTCAGCATTAGTCCCTGTGCTTATTTCTTTCATTCTTAAAAAATTATTTATGTATATTGTTGTATACCAAAATCTTGAAACCATAATGACATTTTCATTAAAGTATATCATGTATTTTTGACATTATTCACTTTCCATCACACTCAATCCCAAATAGCACCCCTTCTATTTGCATGGTTGGGGTGTGTGTGTGTGTGTGTGTGTGTGTGTGTGTGTGTGTGTGTGTTCTAGCTTCCACACATGAGCAAGAACTTATAATACTTATCTTTTCTGGGTCTCCCTGACTAATTTCCATCATTTACCATCTCAGTACTAACAAGTTGTAGGCAGCATGACACCCAACAAGTTTTTTATGCTGTAGAAACAAATTATTCCCTGCTCCCCTAGTCTGAGACTAGCTGTGCTTTGTCTTCCTGACTCCAGAGAGATGGCACTGTTAGTTTGGTATGACTTTATAAAATCCTTGGAGGAAAGATGTGTTTTTGGACTTTTCCATGCTTCTGTAAACTCTTTCCCTCTCCATTATCACTTTTTCCAGTAGAATAATTAATATCCACATAAGTACACATGTTGAATAATTTGATTTATTATAGAGGTATCCCAATTTTTAAAGAGCTGGTAATATACATCAAAGATCTGGACTATGAGAAATGTTGGGCACATGACTGATTTACAGTGTTCTTTAGAACTTGGACTTCTCCAGAAACAAAAGCATGGAGGTCCCTTGTCACCTCGTTTCTTGGACCAGAAGGAGTTGTAGGAGAACTTGAAGCTGGGGAGTGATTTTACAATATTAGATATGAGTGAATGCATGAAGTTGAAGAGCTAGGAATTTTTTTTTTGAGCTTCTCTGGGGATAGACACTCAATTGTGTGATTCAGGCTAAGGTGAGGATAATTGATGGTAACACAGATAGAATTGGCTTACCCATAGCTTCTGTGACCCAAATTCTCACATCCTTCCACATACCCCTGTCCATGAACAGAGGGTAAGTTATGTGACAGATGGAAGTGCACTTCCTGTACAAGTTGATTTCTTTCCTATCTGAATTGACTCTGGCTAAGTCTCCTCTTTAACCTGGAATGAACGCTCCTCTCAATCTCCTTCCTATGTTTCCATCATGGTAGCACCTCCATGGAGTTAGTTTTGATCCCTCTGTGTGGAAGTAACTTGTTCCCTCTCTCTCAAATTCTCATCCCAATTTTATGTACTTCTTCATACTTTGCTTCTTTTCTGTGCCATGTTGCATTATGGTTGATGTCCTCTAGCTTCCTTGAGGGCAGGAATAGAGGACTTTTGCTTTTGTGACTCTGGTGGTCAGGACAGAAAGCACTAGGTTCTGAATGTACCCATCCCCATACAGAAACTGCGTGTCAAGGTAAGTTACTGTGTTAGAATAAGGACTATAGTGTTAGCATATAATACCACCCACCAGCCTACGGAAATAGCGAGTAGTTTTCTCATCCAAGAAGTGGATTCTAAATCTGTCCCTCTGTCCTCTGTAGGTTCCCATAAAGTCAGTCTGTCCTCTTGGTACCATGATCGCGGCTGGGCCAAGATCTCCAACATGACTTTAAGCAATGGAAAACTAAGAGTTAACCAAGATGGCTTCTATTATCTGTATGCCAATATTTGCTTTCGGCATCATGAGACGTCGGGAGACCTAGCAACAGAGTATCTTCAGCTAATGGTGTATGTCGTTAAAACCAGCATCAAAATCCCAAGTTCTCATAACCTGATGAAAGGAGGAAGCACCAAATACTGGTCAGGGAATTCTGAATTCCACTTTTATTCCATAAATGTCGGAGGGTTTTTTAAGCTCCGAGCTGGTGAAGAAATCAGCATTCAGGTGTCTAACCCCTCCCTGCTGGATCCGGATCAAGATGCGACCTACTTTGGGGCCTTCAAAGTTCAAGACATAGACTGAAACTCGTTTTGTGGAGCATTGGCATGTATATCCTAGATGTTTGGAAGCATTTTTAAAAATGGAAGATGTATATAGGTGTGTAAGACTACTAAGAGGCATGGGCCACATTGTACAAAACTCATGGTCTTCTCTCTTGACCCTGTACAGGTCATGCATATGTAAAGTCAATAGGAGATTGTTAGACGCCCGGTGGTTACACAATGGTTGTACACTTTTGTAATGAAATCCTAGAATTAAATCAGACCAGAAGAAGCATAGTGATGCTTTTGAAAAATGGAAGGGGTCATAGTCTCTGGGTATAACTCCTGGCCACGTGCCATTGAGAATCTCAAAGTTAAGATGGTGCCATTTCATTGCAGACAAATGATAGTTTGAAGTGTTAAGTTCTTTTGAATTGTTACATCATGCTGGAACCTGCAAATAAGTACTTTTTTCCTAATGAGGAGAGAAACTATATGTATTTTTATATAATATCTAAAGTTATATTTCAGGTGTAATGTTTCCTGTGCAAAATATTGTAAATTATATTTGTGCTATAGTATTTGATTCAAAAATATTTAAAAATGTCTCACTGTTGACATATTTAATGTTTTAAATGTACAGATGTATTTAACTGGTGCACTTTGTAATTTCCCTGAGGGAACGTGCCGCTAAGGGGAAGGATACTGTTTCTGGCAACCACACCATAGTTTATTTCTTCATTCTTTTTAATTTAATAGAGTTTTCAGACTTGTCAAGCCTATGCAAACAAAAAAATGAAAATGGGTACCTTGAATAATAAGCAGCATGCTGGTCACCAGGTGCCTTTCAAATTTAGAAGCTAATTGACTTTAGGAGCTGACATAGCCAAAAAGGACATATAACAGGCTACTGAAACCTGTCAGGAGTGTTTAATGTAATTATTGAACAGGTGCCTTTTTCTACAAGAGCTACAAATTGTAAATTTTGTTTCTTTTCTAAATAGAAAAAGTATTGTGGTTTATCAGCAAGAAACAATCCACTTTTTAATTTAGTGAAAGTTATTTTATTATACTGTACAATAAAAGCATCGTCTCTGAATGTTAATTTTTTGCTACAAAAATAAATTTATATGAAACCTGCCTGCTCATTTCTGTTCTTTGCTTTCATGTGTGTCTTGCTCTGTGACCCTGTTCTTTCCAATATGATAATGTAGCTCCTATCTTTCTCCAAAGGTTACTGGGAGAAACGCAGATTTAATTAAAACCTAGGAACAGATTCAATTAAATTAATGAACCTTGGAATTTGAAAAATAATTTTCAAGGGATTTGTATTCAAGGATGTAGGCAGAGAAAAAACAGGCTCCTCAAAAAAGAAAGGTTTGCCTGCTTGTCTCATGAGAAAAATGTGGTGCTTTGACTTGGGGGAACATCAGGGCATGCGCTCCCTTACCGCAGTAGAGGGGGACTCACTTTGGCCTGGGCACATTTCCTCATGGAAATCTATGTGGATGAGCTGTCTAAACCACACTGGTTACTCATGAAGGGCAGAGAAAAGAAAACAGCCAACTTGGGAAGGCACAGGAAGTCATTATTTGAGGCACTTGTCATTTGCAGATAAATGTTTTTTTGATGATTGAGACAGCATAGAACGAGGGAGGAATAGCTGATGTCACCAAGAAGAAATCATAAATTTTAAACAGCAGAGCTATAATGGTGTGACTCCATGGTGTTGCCCAAAATACACCTACTGTTTTACATCTGTCAGTAAATCTGAGTTTGAGTAGTGCAAAACATGACTTGGGTGTTGTGTATCCTGAGGGCTGCTGCTTGTCTTAAGGAAGAATTTAGATGAGCAGTCGCGTTCCTGCAGCTTCCACAGACACAGAATCTCGTCACAGTCTCATTAACTAGCCAGCTTACAGCCTGGTCCTGCAGTTTCCACTTTTCATTTCCTATTTGTTGAGCACCGATGATGCTCACCGACGATGCTAAGGACAGTACCAGGCATTGACTGTAGTTACTATGGCGGGCCTTCCAGCCAGGGGCTTCCATTCTAGTGGGGATGTCAGCTTATGTGGGGATGTGGGAAGAAGCGTGTCCTGCTTGATCCAAATCTTGAAAATCACAGAAAGTCTAAAATGAAATATTGGATAGGAAGTGGAGCAAAAGCCTCCAATGTGGATACAGACTGTCCACTATTAATTTTTTACTTGGGAGTAGCATGTTACTTTCGAACTGTTGTGATAAATATATGGGAACACCTTAGACCAGTGGTTCTCAGCCTTCCTAGTGCTGCCACCCTTTAACACAGTTCCTCTTTTCCTTCTGCTTTGCCTTCTCATGCATCTCTTCCTCTATTTCCACTCTCTGTGCTTTAATCTGCCCAACTCCCCCTGCCCCCTCCCCCTGCCACCCTCCACCGGACTTACCCAGAGGACAATCTGATGAAGGTAATTTCTCAGTTATGGTTCCCTCTTCCCATATATATCTAAGTTTGTGCTGAGTTGACATAAGCTAACCAGCGCACTCGTGGTCCTTGGGGACTAAGGAGGCTGTTGTGTCCAATTGAGAGGAGACCAGATCATGTCCCCACCCTGCTACAACTGAGTAAATGGGAGGTGTGACAAAACAATGTCAGGAAACCTGTGTATATTGGATGTAGTAGATCTGAGCTGCTGGCTCATTCTACCTGCTGCATTTCAGTCCTCTGTACCTGCCAAATCTGGAGAAGGAAAGCATGCCAAGTCTCAAGTTATCTGTCTTCCTGAATCAATTTTTACAACCACACAAGGCCCATGTATCCAAGCCTCTTTCTAAAACACGACATGAAGTGATTCTTGTTTAGTGTGCTTGCTTTAGCCAGGTTCTCTTGCTCTCTTTTATCTCATTCATTTACAATTAATTTTTTTTTAATTTTATATGCATTGGTGTTTTGTCTGCATCGTTGTCTGTGTACCATGTGTATGCCTGATGCCTTCAGAGGCCAGAAGAGATGCCCTGGAATTGGAGTTACAGACTGTTGTGAGCTACCATGATGGTGGTGAGAATCGAACTCAGGTCCTCTGGAAGAGCAGTCAATGTTCTTAACTGCCAAGCCATCTCTCTAGCCCCATCTCATTAATTTCTATTAGGCTGCTTTGAAAAGTTCTCGGGAGGAGATAACCTGTTTCCTCGGGGACTTTGAGAACTCTGGGCCCATCCTATCTGAGTGTTCTTACTGGATTGGTTTGACATAGCAACACCACTATTACTCTATGCTTTGGGGATACAGAACTTCAACTCACTTTGTGATCTTACCTTTGACTTCAGGGTCACGGTGGGCACACCCCATGTGCATTCTCTTCAGTTTGCCTTTGTTAATTGATTCTTCTGCTTCTTTGCTATGAAATTGAAACATGTTCTCAGTAACTGCAGTTATAAATGCTAATGAGCTATTGACTCCCATTATTATGATTCAGCCTCCTGTCACTTCTTATAATAAAAATGTGTACACATGTTATATTTCAGCTATAAAGCAAGTACCCTTTCGATTAATAATATGCCTATGACAATTCTCTTTTGTCTTTTTTTTAACTTTAAGGATGTGTGTGTATGTGTGAATGTGTGTCACATTTGTGCAAGGGCCAAAGGAGGCCTTCAGATCCCCTGGAACTAGAGTTATAGGCCACTATGAGCAGCTTGACATGGGTGCTAGGAACCAAATTCAGACCCTCTTCTGAAGGTGCACAAGGGCGTTGTGCACTCTTAACTGCTGAGGCACCTCTCCAGCCCCTCTTATTTTGGTAACTTGAAATTCTCTATATATTTTAGTCACTTCCCCTCTTTTTTGTTGACAAGCTTACTTTAAGGACTCGGCACTATGGCATC
>LZPO01117184.1:7488-19348 GCA_001675575.1 Neotoma lepida
CATCCATTTCACACCTCTATAAAAGTGGGGAAGGAGACAGATCCTGGGCTAACTCACAGGGTGCTGTTAGGAAGCTCCTTTCACTAGTTAGGGAACCAGATGATTACGGCAAAGTCCTCTCACTTTCCTTAACAGTAGACATAAACCCGGCCCATCCTCACACCCTCTGGCTTCAACTCTCTCTCCTATGAACCCAAAGCCCCGAGCCTCATTCCCTAAGCACCTTTTGTAAGCCCCAAGTTATTCACTCATTTCAGAGTGACCTGAGACAGCTAGCATCTGTCACTCACATGTACCAGACATCTTAAGGACAAACAAATATTTTTCGGGGGGGGGGCTCCACTTCTGTTCCAAAGACACAAGGATTTCCATATGTGAAGTGGATAATTCAATTTTAAAAAGTCATTAACTATACCAGGAAATGCTTCATTAAAGTGAAAGATAATGAGATCCATAGAAACCAGAATCAGAAGATGCCAGCTCAAGAAAGAATCAGATGGTGAGATATGCTACCCAAATTCTGTAAAAGGGTGTGGTAGGTTTGGGAAGTGAAAAAGAATATTAATGTGGGCAGAAATATAGCTCATAAAAGAATCAAATGGAATCCCCATAACTGGAAATGAGAACTGAGATGAAACTTTTAACAACTAAGCTGAATTGCAGATGAAACAACTCAACAACGAGCTAGAAAATTGGAGTTGGAACTGAAGATGTTACTTAACAAAGGCATCCCACACAGAGCAGAAAATANCAAAGCATGAAGGACATGGGAAGAAACTCGTCTCTGTGTGTCTAAGAGTTCTCAGAGGGAAGGTCAAGAGAATGGAGGGAAAGCTGTGGAAAAAATAATGCCTGAGGGCTTCTCACAGACTCAAGAAGTCCAGTGAATTCCAAGTGGAAGAGTGATACATGTGGCTGTCGTGTAGTTTCCGAAGACTGCATGGAAAGGGGTGACCCTAAAAGGAGCTAGAAAAACAAGACTACGACGTTCAGAGAAATAGCAATCTGATGGACAGATGACTTCTTGCCAGCCACAATGGCATCTTAAAAGTCGGTGGAGTAGCTTCAATCCTGAGTGGTAACAGTACTTTTCCATGTGTGTAACAATGGCATTGGTACATAACCAAGAGTTTTCTACTGACAAAATTTCGCTAAAGGGAATTAGAAAGAATAGCCTATAGGCAGGAAAAAAGTGGATACCACTAGATGGATAGCAGAGGTATGCAGAAGGAAGAGTAGTATAGGAGAATAAGTGAGAAAACCTAGGTAAATATTTACTGTCTAATCAATAATAATAACTGTAATAACAGTGGAATGGATTGAAAGCATGGTGGGGTTTGCAAATACAGTGAGCTGGCACATGAATGTTTAGGCCATGAGCACAATTAGGGAGCTGCCAAGTGCTCTGATTTTCCTATTGCTGGCTCGGGAAGGTGGTGAAGATGATGGGCTTTAGAGCTGGGGATGGTACTGTAACTCTGCAAGTTTCCATTTGTGGCACACCCACAAGAAAATGAACATTGTAGACAACTTTTAAATTAGCAATGCCCCCCAAAAATTGGAATGAGGAAAACTAATCAACCAGTCCCAAAGAAAGTAAAAAAGGAAAATTTTTTTAAAAAAGGAAAGAAAATTGCCCACCTAGTACCCAACATCCTGTGTCTTCCTCCAGGGTCTAACCTGGTAGTTCTCCCTGACCACACACCACACCTTTTCTGCAATCCACCAGATCTACCTTGCACCCCACAAACCAATGCTCAAGTCTAGTTTTGCCACTTCTACATGTGCCACAGCTTTCCACCACGAACCCCCCTATCTGCAACTACTCACAGGTCCCTCTGTACAGCTTCCAACCACCCCACCTACCTAGACTTCCCATGTCCTCCTCCGGGGGGAGTCTGGTGAGTTCCCCTGACCACCTTATCCACATGTTCTCTCCAATCTGCCAGATCTAGTCTGGGTTCCACAACCAGTACCTGTCCTTCAAAGGAGTCTAGGTTTCAACCAGGATGTTCACTACCTGCTCCCCAACTCTACCTATCCCCCAACTCACAGGACCCTCTCTTGCCATATCTAACCTTTCCACCCATCTAGATCTACCCCAACACTCCAGGCTTTAACCAGGAAGCACATGTGTCCCTTATATACTTAAGGTGCCCAAAATGATTTTATTTTATTTTATTTATTTTTTTTTGGTTTTTCTGAGACAGGGTGTCTCTGTGTAGCTCTTCCTGAAACTTGCTCTGTGGACCAGGCTGGCCTCGAACTCCCAGAGATCCACCTGCTTCTGCCTCCCAAGTGCTGGGATTAAAGGCATGAGCCACCACCGCCCGCCAAAATGATTTTATATACTACAGGAGGAGTAGATCTTTGAATGTCTTAAGAAGCAGAAGCCTAAGATAAAAGTTATGCTGAGTGATGTTGTGTTTGAATGTTTCTATTTTATTTAGGAATCATCCAGACATCCCAATGAATACCCATTAATTTATTCAGTTTACTTTTGTTTTATCTTCAGTCCAATGTTTTCAGATATCTAGAGAGCCATCAAACTACAATGCAATGTCAAAATGCAACTTTGTAATTGTAATGGTTTGATTCAAACACAGATTTGAGCCAAGTGTGGTGACACATACCTATAATCCCAACACTTGTGGGGTAGAAGCAAGATCAGGAGTTTAGGGTCATCATTGGCTACACAATGAGTCTGGGGCTAACCTGGGCTATGTGAGACCATGTCTAACAAACAATCCAGCAAAGCACAACACAGTTATGTTTTTCATAGATAAAGGAATGCTAATTCCTTTGACCAACATACCTATATTGGTTTAGGAAGAACACAGTGTGGCAGTGAGGTCAGGGGGAGTCATGGGGCTAGACCCCGGAGGAGGACACAGGAAGTCTGGGTACCAAGAACATAAAAAAAATATTATTTTATTTAATGCTGATAAATCAGAATATAAAGTTTATTTTTACTAAGATAAAATTAGAGTGTCACTGGGTAGTATTTACCTAAATGTAAGCCTATTTAAAGAATTTTTAAATTAATTTTTAAAAAATAGCTTGGGACTACAACACTAAAAAAGTTACTGTTTTAATTGTACAGTTAATGTTTTGGTATATTCATACAGTGGCTTACAAATGCCCACAGTATAACTTCAAATTATAGGTATAGAATAATCCTAAGTCAAGGCCATATACCAGATCTTCAACAAAATCACAAAAAAAAATTCCCCAAACTGAAGAAAGACACATCCACACAAATACAAGAAACATACAGAACACCAAATAGGCCAGAAAAGAAAATCCTCATGACATGTCACAGATAGAATACAAAGTGTACAAAACAAAGAAAGTGTATTGAAAGCTGAGAGAGAGAGAGAGAGAGAGAGAGAGAGAGAGAGAGAGGGAGGGAGAGGAGAAAGAGCACAACTCACATAAAAAGAAAACTCATTAATAATAGCTGATATCTCAAGGGAAACTTTGAAAGCCAGAAGAGTCTGGGAGTGATGCATTCCAAGTCCTAAAAGATTGACAAAATAGACTTCAATGATGGCTAACCCAGACTAATACACCCAGGAAAATTATCTGCCATGATTGAAGGAGAAAGGAAAGCTTTCCATAATATAAACAGCCTTAAAAAATTATACAAACCAAACCTAAAGAAAATATGGGAAGCATTAATTAGGGATGAAGAGAAAAATGAATATATCAGATATACTATGGAAAGAAATATGAAGCCATAATTGTTAAAACACAAAATACCACTGAGAACACAAACACTGCTACCAAAAATCAACAACACTATGACCACAATTAACGCACACATTTCAATAATAATTTTGACTCTCAATGGCCTCAATTCTCCAATCAAAAGACACAGACTGACTGAAAGGACAAAGGAAAAAAAATCCATCTATCTGTTGCCTACAAGAAACACATTTTAGTTTTAAAGATAGGTACACCACATTAGACTAAAAGGATGATCAAAGTGTTCCAATCAGATGGGGCTGGGAAGCAAGCAGGCGTCACTAACCTAATATCTGACAAAATATACTTCAAATTAAAACTAATCAGAAGATTTAGGGGGACATTTCACTTAATCAAGGGAACAGTAACCAAGAAGACATTACTATCCTAAACATATGCACCTAATTTCATTTTAAAAATCTACTATTGGATTTAAAGACGCAGATTAACATCTATCCATTAATAGTAGGTGACTTCAATACCACACTTTCTCTAATTGACTGGTCACGTGGACAAAAAATAAACAGAAAATTCAGAATTAATTGACATCATACATCAAATGGATTCAATAGATATCTACAAAATATTCTATGAAAACACCAAAGGATTCATACTCTACTCAGGAGCACAGACGCATCTTTAAAATAGACCACACAATGTAACTCCAAACAAATATTCACAAATTTAAGATCAAAACCAATCCTTGCATCCTATCTGACCATAATGCAGTGAAACTTAAAGTTGACAGCAAACGAATCTCTAGCAAACACACAAACTCATGAGATTAAACAGCCCATTACTGGTGAATGGGCTAAAGGAGAAACCAAGAAAGAAAATTTTAAAAGTTCTGCAACTAAATGAAAATTAAAAGAGGACACAACAAACCCTCTGGGACACATGGAAAGTAGTCCTGTGAGAGAAATGTACAGAGCTAAGTGCCTAACATAAAAAAATCAGAAAGCCAGTAGTGGTGGTGCACGCCTTTAATCCCAGTGCTCAGGAGGCAGAGGCAGGGGGTTCTCTGAGTTTGAGGCCAGCGTGGTCTACAGAATGAGTTCCAGGACAGCCAGGACTACACAGAGAAATCCTGTTTCAAAAAAACAAAACAAAACAGAACAAACAAACAAACAAAAAATCAGAAAAAGCACAGATACTTGGCTTAATGATACAACTCAAAAAGCTGAAAACAAAACAAAACAAAAACAAAAAGCAGGAATAAACAATCAAATCCAAACCCAAACAGCAGAAAAAATAAAAATAAGAGCAGATATCAATGGACTAGAAACAAAATAAACAATAAACTAATATAAGAACTAATTCTTTGAGAAGATAAACAAGATTTAAGATAGACCTTTGGCCCAACTAGCAGAAAGAAAGACAGGATCCAAATTAACAAATCAGAAATGAACAGGGAAACATTATAATGGACACTAAAGAAATTCAGAATATTATAAGGGAATGCTTTAAAAATCTGATTCCATGAAGCTGTAAACCTAAAAGAAATTGATAAATTTCTAGACTCAGCCAAAAATTAAATTGATAAATTTCTAGACTCAGCCAAAAGCAGAGACCAACAACCTAAACTGACCCATAACAAATGAGGAGATTTAAATAAAGCCTTCCAGAAAAAAAAGCCCAAGATAGATGGATTCACAGGAGAATTTGACCAGAGATTCCAAGAAGAACTACAGCTATATTCCATTTAAACTATTAAAATAATAGAAACAGAAGCACTCTCAAATGTCTTCTACAAAGCCAGTATTATCATTCTAATGCCTCTACTGCCTAAACTAGGTAAAGATGGAAAAAAGGAAGAAAACTATTGGCCAATGTACCTGATGGATTTAGACTCAAAAACTACTATACATTAAAAAAGATTATACAGCATGACCAAGTTGACTTTATCCCCAAAATGCAGGTTCAACATATGCAAGCCAAGAACTGTAATAAACCATATAAATGGATTTAAAGCAAAAATCACATGATCATCTCAATAGATGCAGAGATATCCTTTGACAAAATCCAACATGGCTTCATGTTAAAAGTCATAGAGAATGTGGGGCTAGTGAGACAGAGCTCAACACAATAAAAGCTGTATCTGAGAAACCCACAGCCAACATCATCCTAAACGGAGGAAAGCTTGAAGCAATCCCACCAAAGTCAGGAATGAGACAGGGTTGTCTACTATCCACGCTCCTTTTCAATATTGTGCTGAAAGTACTAGCTGGAGCAACAAGGTAAGAGAAAGAAATTAAAGGGATACAAATAGAGAAAGACGTCCAACTCTCCCTATTTTCAAATGATATGATATTATATGTTAGAGATCCCAAAAAGTCTACCACAAAAACTTCTAGAAATGATAAACAAATTCAACAATGTGGTAAGATAAGAATTAACTTGCATAAATCAATAGCATTTCTGTGTGAGTTTTTTTATAATCTTTTTTATTTAAGAATTTTTTCATTCATTTTACATACCAACCACAGATTCCCCTCTCATCNCTCCTTCTGCTCCCCTCAGTCTTCCCCCTACCTTGACCCACTCCCCACTTCCCTCCTTTGAAAGGGTAAGGCCTCCCACAGGGAGTCAACAAAGCCTGGTACATTCAGTTGAGGCAGAACCAAGTCCCTCCCCACTGCATCAAGGCTGAGCAAGGCATCTTACCATAGGTAATGGGCTCCAGAAAGCCAGATCATGCAACTGGGATAGATCCTGATCCCACTGCCAGGGGTCCCTCAAACAGACCAAGCTACACAACTGTCTCCAGTATGCAGAGGGCCTAGTCTGGTCCCATGCAGGTTCCACAGCTGTTGGTCTAAAGTTTGTGAGTTCCTACAAGCTTGGTTCAGTTGCTCTGTAGATTTCCCCATCATGATCTTGACCCCCCTTGCTCATAGAAGCCCTTTTCCCTCTCTTTGACTGGACTCCTGGAGGAGCAGGAGGAGGGATGGGAGGGGGAATCTGTGGTTGATATGTAGAATGATTAGAAATTTTTCTTAAATAAAAAGTGTAAAAAAAAAGTTCAAAGTGTAAAAAAAATCCATAACTACATTTAAATCCTTATACCCATAAATAAATATAGTCTTCACCCCTCATCAAGGAAACTTCTCTTTGCAACAGATGGAGACCATTACAGAAAACCACAGCCAATCAAAATGTAGAGTTGTAGAGCCCAGTTTCAATGTAATAGACAAGCAAAGGACCAATGAGACAAAAAATTGCCCAAACAAGGCATTATGAGACAAAAAATTCTATAAAAGCACTATTGAATTCATTTTGTGTTGGCCATCTACTATTGGGCNTGGGGCCGGCCCACCTTTAAATGTGGTTTATGTATCCCATGAGACTCCATTGGAGAAAATTAATTTTTCCTTTAAAAGCAGTTGTCAATTAGAGATAGATTCTTGGATGGATGGATGATTGTGTCCACTTCCTCCTCTCNGTGCTGGGAACTCATCTGNCTTAAACCTGTGCAGGCCNTGTGTATGCTGCCACAGCCTCTGTGGGTTCACATGGGTGTNGGTCCTGTTGTGTCTGGAAGACACTGTTTCCTTAGAATCACCAGTCACTTCTGGCTCTTACATTCCTTCAGCCTCCTCTTCTGCATAGACCCTGAGCCCCAAGGGGGCGGGCCTTGATAAAGACATACTATTTAGGACCGATTGTCCCAAGGTCACTCACTCTTGCACATTGTCCAGCTGTGGATTTCTGTGGGTTTCTTCTTCTGCAGGAAGAAGCTTCTCTGATGACGGATGAACAAGACACTGATCTATAAGCATAGCAGAATGTCACTAAGCGTCATTTTATTGCTATGTTTCTTCAGCAGAACAACAGCATTTGGTTTTTCCCTAGATCCTCGAGGCCATGAACTTGAAAGAGAGCAAGGAGGTGTTTATGGGAAGGTCCAGAGGGGAGAAAGGGAAGGGAGAAATCTTGTATTTATATTATAATCTCAAAAAAAGTGAATTGAGGGGAGGAGTGGGGATGAATAGGATCAAAACATATTACATGAAATTCTCAAAGCATTAATAAAAATATATTATTTCAAAAAGAAGGGCTTAGGGACTTAGTGGGAGAGTGATCACTAGTGTGTACAAACTCCTGGTTTCTAACCTCAGTATCACATGATGAAAAATAAATAAGAAGTAAAGAAATAGAAATGGTAGAATACAGACCACAACCACAGTGGCATAAGAAATCCTGAAACTTACATAAATGTACCATGATATGTCAGGCATTATTCCAAAATCTTACATAACCAGTATGTTCTATGTGACACATAAAATCTACACAACAACTCTTATATATGTNTATGGCTAAAATATGATGTTTTTTGTCTGCTTTTTTCTCAACTATAGCAGTATTCTTAATGTGGATTATTTTTTATTCCCATATTTTAGTTGACAAAAGAATGAGGCACATTTAGCCACATTGCTANAAAGTGGCTATAAAATAAATTATAAAAACAAATTAAGTCAGTACTTATAAGAAATAAAAATTAATTATTCCAGATGAGAGACTAGGCTAATCCTGCAAGATCTGGGGTATGATGTTTGCAATAGGCATCAAAAGATAAGACTACAGAAGATGGGAGCAGGATAAGATGTGCCAGAAACCTAATAAAAGAATTCCAGGACACTGATGCTTACTTTTCTCCTCCAGTAGCATGAAGATCACCTTCCAATATAACTGTGAATGCTAGTCAGTGAGGCGAAGCTTCTAGCTGGGCACCAGCTCTATTTCTCCATGTTCAATGGCATAAGTAAGCTGTGTCTTTAGCCATGAGGGCCTTACCATTATGTTATAGAGAATAACCAATAGTCTTGGCAATAGTCTGTGATGTTTAGGGGTATCCATGGGACCCCTTGGTCCAATGACTCAACAAAATGTAATCCATTCCTGACACTGGAGGGTTTACTTTGGTGGCATAGGCTGTCTAATTGGGGCATTGTCTCCCCTATGATATGGTGGCTGCATTTAAGTTCCTTGGATACGTGTATATATTTTAGGAAGCGTCTACAGTAGTAGGTTCCCATATCGCTTTTCAAAAGGCCCTTAGTATTGTTTCTCCCCACATTTCCTCCATTACCCTGCCCTCTCTCCACCCCACCCCCATTTAATCCTAATCCTGTGTCCCCTTTATTTCTTTGTAACACTAGCTTCTATTTCTCCTTGCTCAGGAGANNATCCCTCTTCCTCCCCACAGGCCTTTTCTAGGTACCAGTGGCCTGTCCACAAGATAGGTTGGTGCAATAATGGTGCAACTAAAAGAATAACCAACCACTTATTNAATAGGTTTAAGGCCCTCTCCATGAAATGGGACCCATACCTGATACTGCTAAAATGGCAAATAAGCTGAGACTAGATAATTCATGGGCNTAGGGAAAACCTACTACTCTTACCCTGCTAATGGAGCATAGCAATAAACTGAGTCCTAATGGCATATTAGGTCAGTTTCTCACTCAGACCACATCAGAAAAGCTTCTTGCAATAGACAGGAATTAGCACAGTGCCTCACAAATGGACAATATGCAGAGAGTGAAGACTTTGGAGCACCTCGATGTAAATGGGATGTCTTCATCAAACTTCTTCCCTCAAGGCTCAGGGATCTATGTGGAAGTGAAGATGAAGAGATTGTTAAGAAGAAAAGTGGACGTGGGGTCCTACTCCTAAACAAGAAGCCATTTGCAATCAAACTCTGCTCTCAAAGGGAAAATCAGTTTTCTTCAACAGAGTATCACTGGATATTTTAAACACATTCCAGGGCAGAATCCATTTTGTGTTGATCAACTACTCCTGGATATGTATGTTTTGTTTTGTTTTTGGTGTAGGCTTTTTGTTTCCTTTTTTGTTTTTACATTTTTTGTCTTGTTTTTTTCATTTTTTATTTTTATGTTTTAAAGAGATAGAAGGAGAAAAACCACGAAGTTGGGTGAGTAGGAAGGTGGGAAGCGTCTGGGAGGAGTTGGGGGAGAAGGAAACATGATCAAAATGTATTGTATAAAAGTTTAATTTAAAAATTCCAAGACAAAAATAAATTATATCTAGACAATAGCATCATGATGATAAAACGGATAATTCACCAAAAAACTATAATCACTCTGAATCTGCATACAATCAGTAATATTTAAATATTTTTTCTTTTAAAAAATTTAAATGGCTGGAAAGATTGCTTAGCAGGTAAAAGGCACTTGCCACCAAGCCAGATGACCTAAATCAGATCCCTGGGAGTCATATGGTGGAGGGAGAGAACCAATTCCTATAAGCTGGCCTCTGACCTCCACAGCTGTGCTGAGGCACACGGACACACATGTACACACACCTTTACCTATGCATAATAAATGTAATAATTTTTAAAAAGATGAAATAGATTTAAGGACTTTGGAGATGATTCAGTCAATAAAATGGTTGCTGCCAAATCAAAAGGACCTGAATGTAATATCTAGCCCTCACCTAAGATCTAGGCTCAGCTGTGTACACCTCCAGTCTCAGGATTGGTGAGGCAGGGTCAGCCAGTCTAGCCAAATCAATGAGTTCTAGATTCAGTGAAAGACCAAGACCTTGTCTCAAAAACAAGGAGGAGATGGTTGAAGATCACACNTGACATTGCCCTCTGGCCTCTANATGCACATGCACACATATGAACACAAGCATACATCATAACTATAATAAGAATAATAACCTGCCTCAAAAACTAAAGCATAACCTGTCAGAACTCNAAGGAGGAGCAAATCCACAACTATGGTGAGATTGTTTACACACATCTTTGACTGTGATTGAATGAATAGCACAAACACAATGAAGACGAGAGAAGACTGGTCANATATGCTGCCACNTGATAATAATCCCAATACTTGGAAGATTGAAGCAGGAGGACGTGAATTTGGGGATGTTGCTAAAATTCCTTCCTGGGGAAGGCATTAACAATGTCTCCCCTTCTCTCAAGGTCCCAACAACAATCTGAGGCACAATTCCACCAAAGATCACTCTGGGGAACCAGTGAGTTTAATGGGCTTCCTTACTGAGTATAGGTGAGGGATTNCTTACAGGNGTGTGGGTGCTCCTTCTCAACAGGCTACACTGGAAAGTCTTTACNCAGCAGGGATGAGGGCTTTCTTACAGCAGCATAACAGAAACCTCCACCTTAGTCTTCTCTGGCCTGTATACTTTAATCCCTCTCTCAGGTCAGATGTAGTTAGGGCAGCATTGTAAACAACAGGTGATAGGGAGTGGTTTGATACTCAGGTGAGGGTCCAATGACCCTCCCCNCCCATCTATGAGGGGATATNAATAGTTCAGAAGCCCAACTGGTNTGATCTTTTGCAAGTGGGCACAGCTGACTGCCCCACCATGATGGTTGTTTAACTTAGAGGATAGTCCTGTACAACGGAGGCCAACCTGGCTTAGTCAGTGAGTTGAAACCCAACCTATACTACACAGTGATACACGGTCTTAAAGTGTATGAGTGTGTGTGTGTGTGTGTGTGTGTGTGTGTGTGTGAGAGAGAGAGAGAGAGAGAGAGAGAGAGAGAGAGAGAAAGGGAGATCACAGACACATGATTTGAAAGTTTCAATAAATGTGTTTGCCGCCTAGTGAATACTTAGAAAAAGTATTTCACTCTGTGTTTGTAGAGACCTTTGCAGCCAGCCCACATATGACTTGGTGTGTGGCCCATTGTGTAGCTGAAGGAAACTTATCCTGTAGATACCATGTTATACCTTAGTTTTCTCCCTATTGCTGTGATAAAGACCCTGGCCAAGATCAACTTGGAGAGGAAAGGGTTTATTTCAACTTAGAGTTGTCGATCATGAAGGGAAGTCAGGATAGGAATGGAAGCAGAGGCAGTGGAGGAACACTGATAGCTGGCTTGCTTCTCCTGGCTTTCTCACCCTTCATTCTTATACCATCCAGGACCACCTGGCCAGGGGTGCCACCACCCACAGTGAACTGAGCCCTCCCACCTCAATCACTAATCAAGAAAACAAGGTACAGGCAACTCGGTTTTCTCACCTGAAGTTCCTCTTCCCAGATGACGCTAGCTTGTGTCAAGTTGACAAGAATAAAAGTAAAAGCTAACCAGCAAGAATGGGGAGCTAGTGATGGGGTTTGTCAA
>LZPO01117184.1:19418-33789 GCA_001675575.1 Neotoma lepida
CATTAAGAAACATTTCTAGATAACATAGTAAAAAGAACAAATAACCATGGAAAAATAAGAAATGTTGAAAATGATACAGATAATTCAGATCTGATGGGGACGTTTTATAGACTTAACTCCATCTAATCCAAAGAGGGAAGTGTGGAAGTTAATGAGCTGATCATCNTCCACAAGAGCAGAGAACACTGGTAGGAGAGATTAAAGGAAATAGAAGGATGTAATTAAAGATAAGACCACAAATTAATAAAACAGGAAAGAAACCCACAACAGCAGAGAGTCAAAGGCTGTTTCTTGGAGAAAGCTGATAAAGAAACCTCTGCTTAGATTAATAAAAAAGAAAAGGCACAAATAAACGAATCACAGATAAAGAGGGAATGTCTGGCTTTGCAGACAGCCATCCAAGGAAATTATGAACACGGGAGGAAATTACGAAGAACCTGATTCTAGAGCAGTGGTTCTCAACCAACCTTCCTAATGCTGTGACCCTTTAATACAGTTCCTCATGTTGTGTGACCACCAACCATAAAATTAATTTCATTGCTGCTTCATAACTGTAATTTTGCTACTGTTATGAATAGTAGGGTAAATATCTGTGTTTTCCAAATGGCGACCCTTGTGAAAGGGTCATTCAACCCCCAAGGGGGCTGTGACCTACAGATTGAGAACCACTGTTCTAGATCATTTGAAACTTAAATTAAAGCACACATTTTCTAGAAAAAAATGTAAGAATAAAAATTATGGTAACAAATGGAAAGCATAAATAATTATAAAGCTATTACAGAAATCAAATCGAGATTAAAAAAATCTTTTCAAAAAGCAACTCTAGCCCCGGATGGGGTGTGCATGTGTATATGGTAGGTGTGTATGTGTATGTGCCTGGTGTGTGTGTGCACATGGTGTGTGTTTATGTGTGTGTACATGGTGTGCATGTGTGTACATGGTGTGCATGTGTGTACATGGTGTATGTGTGCGTGTATGTATGTGTGTATGTGTGTGTGTGCATGCATTTGTTGAGGTTAGAGAACAACCTAAGGTACCAGTCCTCACCTTTCACCTTGTTTGAGACAGGGCCCATTACTGCTTGTCACTGCGTTTGTCAGGCCACCTGACCCCGAACTTCCATGGATTTTCCAGTCTCCACCTTCCATCTTGCCTTAGGAACACTGGGATTACAGAAGCACATGCTATGTCTGGCTTTACACAGGTTCTCCAGCCCTCTGCCTTCCTTACTCTACTTGGTGGGTTTTTTTGTTTTTTTTTTGTTTTGTTTTGTTTTTGTTTTTTCAAGACAGGGTACTTGGTGGTTTTTAACAGTGGATTCTAAGAAACATTAAAGGAGCCAATCATTATAATGGTTGCATAAAATATTTCTCAATGTAGATAAAGGAGATATGTTAATACCCAAACCCAACAAAGATAGCATATGAAAGGAAAGTTCAGGATAGCTACACACCAAAACTTTAGGGCTTGATGTTANCAAAGGTTCCTTGATGACAAATAGAGATAGCCTATCATGACCAGGTGTCTATTCAGAGGATACAACATTGGTTGAAAAGTACAAAATCAGTTAACGAATCTACCATGTTAACAAAGTAGAGAAGCAATGTCGTATAATTCCTGTTATGGGGGTGGGAAAACACCTTTGGCTTAACTTCACATCCTCTCATGACTGAAGATGCACCACGGCTCAGAAGAGCTCCTCTAATCTAAGGCTGGAATATGGTTCTGAACTGGTGCAAAAGTAGCTATAAAAAAATATATGCATGGAGCCAGGTCTGGTGGTGCAGGTCTGTCAGCCCATCTGTTTGGGAGGCTGAGGTGGGAGGGTTGCAAGCTTAATGCCTGCCTAAGCTACAGAGTGGCCTTCAAGTCCTGCTTGAACAACTTAGTGAGACCCTGTCTCAAAACAAAAAGTTAAAAAGAAGACTGGGGTGTAGCTCAGTGGTAAAGCTTACTTGAACAAAGCCTGCTATGTTCAATCCCTCGTACCACAGACATAAAACCAAAATAAACAAGAATGCCTAATGCAGATCTGACTCAGC
The DNA here is from genome assembly GCA_001675575.1 of Neotoma lepida. Taxonomy (NCBI): domain Eukaryota; kingdom Metazoa; phylum Chordata; class Mammalia; order Rodentia; family Cricetidae; genus Neotoma; species Neotoma lepida. The sequence goes on from LZPO01117184.1 coordinate 21,461, forward strand.
ATTCTCTCTCCTTTGAAACATACATTTATTTGTGTGTGTGTGTGTGTGTGTGTGTGTGTGTGCACGCTACATAAGTGCAGATGCCCACAGAGTCCAGAAGAGGGAATCGGATTCCTCTGAAGCTGAAGTTATAGGCAATTGTGAGCTGCCTGACACGGATGATAGGAAGCAAACTTGGGTTGTCTGCAAGAGCAGTTTATGCTCTTAACTGCTGAGCATTTTTCTCCATCAGCCCCCAAGTGTTGTCTTTCAGATCAGGACAAAAGCACCTCTGCTTCTATTTCTTATTGTATTCATAACCCATCCTATTAAGGAAAGGGAAATGACAAAATTCTGAAGTCCAAAAGAGGCAACGAAACTGTTCCTAAAGTTGTGTATTAATATTATTAACAACACAAGAGTCCGGAGGAGCATTCATACTTATTAGAATACAATATCAACTTACAAAATCCAGAGTTTTTTTTTTATCTCAACACAAACTTCACAAAAATAAAACGATAAGATTGACCACTTATAGATCTACATTTTTTAAAAAATGGGCCCATGTTTGANAGAATAATGCCTTCCCAAAGACGGCTAAGCTCTATTTCCCAGAACCCATGAATATATTAGATTACACGGGAAAGAGAATTTATAAGTATACATAAAATTATAGTTGACAATCACTGGACCTTAAGATAAATTATCCAGACAGGATCAAGGGAATTAGAAGGGTCCTTAAAAGGGAAAAAGAGGCCAAAGAGAACCGGAGAGGGTGACATGAAGACAATTTAACCCGCAGCCTTGGCCTTGAAGATGGAGGAGTTGGTCAAGAGCCAAGAAGATCCTCAAATCCTAGAAGCTGAGCTAGCCCAGAAAATAGATCCTTCCCTGCCCACAGAATTCTCTGCAGTGAATGTACTCCTGCCAGCACCTCAATGTTTGCTCAGTGATATTCTATCTTTGGATCCCCAGAACAATTAGATAATGAATTTGTGTTGAATTAAGCCAAGTCTGTGGTCGTTGGTTGCAGCACCAACAGGAAACTGATGCGGAACCACAGAATAAATCTTTTCTTTTATATGTAAGACTTTAGGGCAAAAGCTATAAAAATTTATTGAAGTACATTAAAGCACGGCTAAGTAAATGGGCTGAGAGACTCTTTCTCGTAAAGATGCAAATTCTTGCTAAGCTGATCTATAGATTGAATGCTATGCCAATAGAAACCTTAATAATTTTCAGGTGGAACTTGACAAGCTGATTCTAAAATTTCTACATAAATGCAGAGAGGCCCAGTGATGNCCAACACATTCTGGAAGATAAAGTTCTAAAAAGCGCATTGGAATAGGGCTGAAGAGATGGCTCCATTAGCAAAGTGTTTGTCAGGCAAGCCTAAGGGCCCAGGTTTGATCCCTAGAACCCACTTTAAAAATCCAGGCATGGAAATACTCACTTATAATCTGAGTGCTGGGGAAGTGGTGACATGGAGATCCTTGGGGCTTTCTGGCCAGTCTAGACAAGTCACTCTGAGCTCCAGGTTCAGTGAGAGGTGCTAGCTCAAAATATAAATTAGAGAGTGATTGAGGAATGGAATGGAACTCTCAGGCCCACATAATGCACACATGTGAACATACATGTACACACAGCTGCACATATATACACAACACATATATACATGATGTATTGTTATACTGAACCAATTAGTGTAGTGTTGCAAGCCCACTGTGGACCTCTGCCCATATGTGCACCTGGTTACTGAGAGCACTGCCTGCCCATACTGATGGGGGAAAAAGATGACTTCTCCTTTACATAATTGTAATGAACATTATATTGGTAAATTGTAATATGTTGTTTGAGCTTACTGAGAAGCTGGATCTGGCAGAACAGTCTCTCTTGCCCCATTTCAAACCCAAGCATGTTTATTTTATAGCATATTCCAAGGTCCCTTGTCTGGGGAGTGACCCCAACTCTGAGATGGAAGAAAAAGAATAGCAAAACAGTCCAAAAGTCAAAATATTGCGCCTGTGAGCACAGCTAGAGGGGCAACCATTTCCAACAGATACTACTATTGTCTGTCCCACAATATAAAAGTGCCCACAGTGGGGAAGAGAATCCATAAGTTCAGCCATGGAAGTTCTTCCACGGAGAGAAAACTCAATCAGAAACTTCAGCTGACTACCTCAACTTCCCCAGCCAGGTTCTGCAGGATGTTGTGAGTGCCTGATTTGATGGTGTCATCCCTACCTGTTACTATTTTTTCTTTTATTTGGAAGCCTCAGCTGCTCTGCCTATGACTCTCAGACCAGGGAACTNCAGCTGCTGCCTTAATAGGCCCTCGCTCGTTGGTGTCTGCTGGATGTTTGTAAGCCCTAGGTGGATGGTGTTACTTTTCTTTTGGTCTCTCAATTGGAGTGGTCTGGCTATCCCTGCTGGATGTTGTTAAGTACCCAATATGATGATTTTTTTTTACCATCTTTCTGCTGCCTCTTGCTGTTACTTGCTATTTATTCTTTTGTATTTAGTTGCTGTGTATTTAACGAACTCACTCATTTAACCTGAAAGAACAGCTTTTGTAGATCGTTCTCTGGACTGTACAGAACAATACTGCCCAAGCAAGCAAGGTGGCTGTAGGGAAAGAAAACTGTTGGGACCTACTGTCCACACTAGAAACTTCTATTTTAGGGAAGTCCTAAATTTTGACCTACTGTCTACACTAGAAACTTCTATTTTAGGGAAGTCCTAAATGTGAAAAGCAAAGTGTAAAACATTTGGAAGATGTTTGTAGGTATTTTTATAATCTTAGCTTAGAGAATAGACATGCTAAATATGGCACAAAAGCAGAGATGAAAGTGACTCAACTATATAAAAAACCATACTCAACTTTTCTTCATTGCTACAGCATAAAAGGGTGTGTTATAATTTTGGAGTAATATGAGGAGGATCTGACAGATTGTTTTCTGTTGCTATAACAAAATATCTGAGGTTAGGTATGCTATAAAGACAAGTTTATTTAGCTCACAATTCAGTAGGTCAAGAAGCATAGTGCCAATATCTGATCAGTGTTGATGAAGGCATCACAACCTGGCAAATGCCATCATATCAGAGGGAGAGGGTATGGTGAGACAGGAAGCCAGAGACCAGGGAGAAGCCAGGCTCATTCTGTTNACGATAGTCCTCGTATTAGAATTAGCCAGCTTTGCAATGCCAGCACTAATTCCCTCTGAGAAATGCTGCTGTGGCTTGATCACCTTCAGGAGGTGCCACACCCTCAGCACTGACGTACTGGGAACACAGTTCCAACACATGGTCCGTGGGGGACACTCTCAAACTATACTGAAGGCAGGGTGCATTGTTATAAGATTATTCAACCTAGGAATGGTGCCAGTCACTATGTTTACAATGCATGATTNCAGCTACTGATGTGACCTACTTGCATCACTGGGGTATCTCCTGCAGGGAGGAGAAAAGAAAGGNTGAGGCAGCCGAAGTACACCACTGCCNGTACAGCTGACAGGGGGCATTAACAGAGACTCTACCTTAATGAAACTTGGTCATGTTAGTGTTAACTTGACAGAATCTAGAATAACGTGGGAGAGGGGCCTCTAAGCATGCCTGTGAGGATTATCTATATTATTTTAATTGCTGTGGGGAGACCCATCTTAATTGTAGGTAGGACCATTATCTGGTCAGGGGGTCCTGAATGGTATAAAACAGAGAAAATGAACTAAGCACTAGCCTACATTCTCCCACTACNCTCTGCTTCATAATAATGGATTCAGCATCACCAGGCATGTTCATGTTGTGATGCCTTCCCCACCATGATGGACTCAACCCTTCCTTGAGCTGTGGTGCTGAATAAACCTTTTCTATTTTGGATTGCTTTTGTTAAGGTGTTTTTTTTAAAAATCATAGAACAAGAGAAAAAACAAAGACACAAAAACAAAGACACAAGAAGAACACATGTGAAATAAGTTATGGAAAGTTCATGGCAGAATTATTCACAAAAAGACGTCATACTATGCCATACTGAGAGTAAGGTGGTTCTATATATGGTGCCATGCCCATGGTAGAATATTATACAGTGGTGGATATGCCACATCTGGCTCCATGACAAAACCATGATGCTGAAAGCATAAAGAAGAGAACAGGGAGGTACAGTCAGTTTAATTGCAGGCACTATACTGAAGGCAGGGTGCATTGTTATAGGGTTCCAAGAGTGAATTGGTGCATTTACAAGAGATTTGTACACAAGTAGGAAAAAAAAACTAAAAGAGAGAAAGAAAAGATAGATGAATAATGAACGCAAAATTTAGCACACCAAGGGAAACAAGAATGGGATTTGTGAGGAGGAAACAGTGGCTTTGGGACTTAGGTGATGTTTCACTTCTTCACTCACATAGTGGAAACTTAATTCTATGTCTTTGTCCGAAAACTGAGTTACTCAATTCAGATGACAAGCATTGTTANAGATGTGGCTTTGAGGCAAAGGAAGTCCTTTGGCACAGATTCAGGAAACTCTTAAAGAATGCTTCCTTTCTTCCTTCACCTTTATAATTTACTTTGCCATTTCAAACCCACTGATAATCANATCTTGCTTCTGGTAGCCACCCAGGCCAGTGCCTCCCCAAAATGGGTGAAGCCGGAGAGANTTCAGCACCGCGGACAGCGATCCGCGGCGNCGCTGTCAGCACCGTGGACAGTGACCTGNGGGTCCTCTTTCAGCACCAAGGACAGAGAGCCGCGCCTGGTCCTTGAGCAAAGAACACCAGAAATAGTGGTTCTCAACCTTCCTAATGCTGCTACCTTTTAATACAGTTACTCCTGTTGTGGTGACCCTCAACCATGTTGCTACCTCATAACTGTAATTTTGNTACTGATATGAATCATAATGTAAATATCTGTTTTCCGATGGTCTTCAGTGACCCCTGTGAAAGGGTTGTTCGACCCCCAAGGGATCACGACTAACAGGTTGAGAAACCACTGTCANAGGTGGTGGAAGTGCNCAAGTCAAGACATAGCCTGATTCCCTTCNACATCTCTCATCAAACTGGTGTATGACTGTGAAATAGAACCCAGGTCTCCTGAGCTCTGATCTATTGCTCATCCTATCTTCCTTGGCTTTGTTTAAATGCACAGGAACTGGCGAAGAAGAGGTCCCCAGGAGGCAGACGTGACTTCCCTGTGAACCCGTGGAAGAGTGGGCTTTGCACCCAGCTTTACCAGGCTCAGATCTAGACTCTGCTCTCACCATCGCAGTGGGCACCTGGGATATCCTAATGTGAACCATCACCTTTCTATTGCTGGGAGAGTTCAGCGACCCAAAGTAGAAGACAGAAATATGTGTGATTAAAAAACGGAAAATTTTCCAAAGCCTTTTTTCCTTTGGTGGATTTCAAATCAGAAAGCAACTGGTTTTGTGGGATGTTTGAACTTGAGAGATGCTAAAACATTATTTCATATTGTCTCCTTTGGAAATAAACCCAAGAAANCTACCATACAAAACCTTGGCCTCTTGTGACTACTAAACCTCAGAGGATGTCTTAGCTCTGTCCAGTCCTACTTATTTTAGATCTTCAATGATCCAGTGACCACTGTCTAACAGGTCCTATGTGCTAAGAAAAGCCAGAAAAAATACCTCAAGGGAAACACTGTATGTGGTGGCACTCACCTTTAATCCCAGCACTCAGGATGCAGAGACAGACAGATCTCTGTGAGTTTGAAGCCAGCATGGCCTACATAATGAGTTTTAGGCCACAGAACTTCACAGTGAGACTTTCTTTCAAAACTAAAAAGTCCAAACTTTCTCAAGGGTCAAGAACCATTGATTGTACACAGAATTCCCAGAATAAATTTACACAGGGTAATTGATTCTTTTTATATGCCACTGGATTCCTTATGCTGATATTTTATGTTAGATTCTTCACCTATATTCATAAGTACACTGGCCTGCAATTCACATTATTTTACCTTATTTATATGAAAGTTATTCTAGATATATAGAATGAATAAGGGAATTACAGGAGTTAAAATAGTTTAAACAGCATGAAAGTGACTAGGTCTTTAGAAGTTAAGTAAGATTGAAGTGTGAATCTGCCTGAGCTTGGTCCCTTTGCTGATCTCCAATGACAGTCTTATTTGGTCTATGATATTTGGTATATTAAATTTTTCCTTTTATTTTTGGATTGATTTTGGCAACATAATTTCACTTAGAAATTGTCCCTTTCCTTGAGATTTCCAGTGTGCTATCATACACTTGCTTATTTCTTCTCTCATAACTATTTTTATTTCCCCTGTCTCTGAAGTAAAGCTGACCAAGTCTGTTTCTCACTCCAATTCTGTCTAATTTTACTCTCCTTCTTTCTTCATTCTCTGTAATTAGACTCATAAGGGCTTTTTATTCCTATTTTATTAACCACTTTGAAGAACCAGCTCTTGCACTTACTTCTTTCCACTTTTTTATTATTAATNTTTTTATGAGACAAGGTCTCACTATGTAGCCCTGGCTGTCATGGACCTCTCTATGTAGACCAGGATGGCCTTGAACTCACAGAGATCAGCCAGCTTCTGCCTCCTGAGTGCTGGGATTAACTGTATGCCCAGCTTGATTTCCATTCTTCCATCAAATTCAGTCCTTATCCTTATGAATCCTCTCCTTCTTATCTCTTGTTGATTCTCCTAATTTCTTGAGACAAGCAGTAACAATGGNCCTCTTTCAGTGAAGGCATTTGAGTCTGTGTCTAAGNAGTGTTAACTTTGTTTCTTATATTTTAATACATAAGTGTTCTCTTCTCTTTGGTTCCTCAAAAGTCTGTATTTTCTCTCTTGACCTTTTCTTTGATGCAAGGTTGTGTAGGGATGCTAAAAATTTGAAGTAAATATTTGAGGTTTCGACTCCCCTTTTGTTATTTATTGTTACTTGTGCAGGATGTAGTCAGAATATGAAGCCTCTGACAACCTTGATTTTTGTGTTTCTGAGTTCTGCAAAGTTGTTTGTCTTATTGCATATTGGTTTCCATCAATGGACTTTGGAAGTGTGACAGTCCCCACTGTATATCCCATAACCTCATATTCACTGTTTATATTTTCTAATTCTGAGATCATTCATTTGGCTTTTGTTATTTGCCCTGAAGTTTTCACATGAACAGAAAAGTAGAGAGATGAGTATAACGGACACCATGCACACCCCAGGGTCATCCAGGGATTGTGCACACTCAGCCATGTTTGCCTTCCTGAGGTGTAGAATTCAAGACAANTCACATCTAAATGCTCAAGCCCCCCTTCAATAAAGGTCCTTTCCCATATCACTGCCATAGCATTGCTATACATGAGAAAATTACACCATCTGTAGTCTTCTAAAAACAATGTCTATATTCAAACCCCATAACCATCCCAAAAATGACTTTTAAAGGCATTTTTGCTCAAGCTAGTATACAATGAATGGCCAGGCAATATATTCTGGATATTTACTAGTGGTTGAATGTTCTTTTCACATGATAATTCCTTTATTTTTGTTTTGTTGTAGCAGGGTCATGTACAGCCTAGGTTGGCCTAAAACTNACTATGTTATGTGTAGTCAGAAGGTTTCTCCGTCCTGCCNGGCTCCCATGGCCCTGTGGTCCCGCAGCCACTTTTAAAATAATTACTCAGAGACTTATACTATTTTCAAACTATGGCCATGGAAGGCTTCTTGCTAGCTAGCTCTTATATCTTAAAATAACCCATTTCTATTAATCTATGCTTTGCCACGTGTTCCGTGGCTTTACCTGTGTGCCATTACATGTTGCTCTCTGCACGGNGGGATGGTGTCTTTCTGCCTCTCCTTTCTCTTCCTGTCTATCTGCTTGGATTTCTGCCTGCCTCTAAGCTGCCTTGCCATAGGCCAAACAGCTTTATTNGTCAACCAATCAGAGCAGCACATATTCACATATTCAACACATTTCAGCATACAGAAAGACATCCTATAGCATATGTGGTTTACACTGACCTTGAACTTCTGGTCCTCCTGTTGTCCTTGCCCCAGTGCTGGGATTACAGGTGTGTGCCATCAAGTCAAATTATTTGTGCCTACAGACAAAGGAAATGTGAAGTGATCTTGATCTGATTTTATTTTCATCAAATTGTCTTTTCTTGCCTAAGCTTTTATTTTTTTATATTTAGTTCTTCTATTTTTAAGAATAGATAGGCTCTGTATTGCTTCATTGCAGAAATTCTAATTAATTCATACATTTAAATGTGCTTGACATTTTTTGAGGTAGGTATTTGCCAGTCCTACTTTACTTTCACTTGCCTGATTAATTTTTTTAAGACATTGTCTCACTCTGTAGACCAGGCTGGCCCCAATACATAGAGATTTGCCTGCTTCTGCCTCCTAAGCGTTGGAATTAAAGGCGTGTGCCACCACACCCAGCATTTGCCTTATTCTTGCAAATATTTCCCAATCCATTTATTGGAAATATTTTAAAGAAATCATTGACTATATTTCTGTAAATGCATTTACTATAATCAGTATAAAAGTATCTGTCTTTTATTTATTTTCTCTGCGTATGCATGTGTGTGCACATGCATGTTGTGCACATGTGTGTGAAGGACAGAGGTCAGTCTCATTGTTCCTTAGGAGTCATCCACCTNGTGTTTTTGAGACAGGGTCTCTCACTGGCCTGGAGAGCTCACCAAATGGGCTAGGCTGGCTGGCCAGTGAGCCTTGAGTATCTGNCTTTCTCTGCCTCGCCAGCTCTTGGATTACAAGCATTCCCCACTATGCCTGGCTTTTTAAAATGGGAGTTCTGGAGACTGAACTCAGGTTCTGTTTTTACAAGGCAAGTACTCCATTGACCGTACCATTGCTCTAGGTCCACTGTCTGTTGTTTAATGGAAGATTTCAGTTCTTTCCATTATCATACTAACCTATTGATTGNTTAATTTTTAGACAGTTTTGCTTGGATCCCTGGCTAGACTGGAGCTCACCATCCTTCTGTTCAGTCCCCCAAGTACTGAGATTANAANTGTGGTTCACTGTGCTAAACTTATTTAATGACTTTATTTAAAGGANTTTCTGTATCTCCTGTCACCAACCATTTACTTTTTGCCNTCTCATTCTTTCCCTTTCCTTGTTTTTCATAGCTTGATCTCATTGTCTTCATTCTCCTTCTCCCTGTCCCTTTTCACTTGGAAGCCCCTTCTAGATCTTCCCATTACATGAAGGACCACATTTCTTCTTTGTTTATGTAACCAACCAGCTTCTCACTATTATTTAAGAGGAAAATTCCAGCTATTCATAAGGCAAGGTGTTCTATTTCTCCCTTATCATTTCTGCTTGGTCCCCAAAGATGACAGTTCTAGAATTATTCTATTTTCTTCTGCTGCTCTCTGCCCAGGTGAAATCTTTGTACTCATCAGTCCCCACACACATCACAAAGGTTGCTGAGCGCTGACATTTGTAGCACTATCATTAGAATCTCCCTTCTATTTCTAGAGTCCTCCCTTAGCACTTTTGCTAGTTAGAGACAAGTCTACTCTTTTTCATCTTGGGTGAATTCTTCCACGTGCCAAGGTCTGCTTCTCACTCCATCCTTCTTCNTTCCCTGGTCTTTATCTGTCTCACATGTTCCTGGGTCTTCTCTGGAGCCTTTGCCTCACATGTGGATATAGGTCACATGCAAGGATGTGAACCCTCCGTAGTCCCCTTCTGCTTCCTGGGGTATGTGAGACCAGAAGACAGAATGCTTTCACCAAGGTCACACTGTGTAGCTCAGACTTGGACATGTGACATGCCATACCATGGAATGTATTCAGAGCAGATTCTGGGTGCTTGGGGATAGAAGCTTCCAGAAACAATACCATATCTGTCACTTTCCCTTTCCCTGTTGGGGATCACAAAGGTCAGGNAGAGCCTAGCATGGAGCTAGGGGTGTCTCCATGAGTACAACCACCTGCTGACACATAGACAAGAAATGCATCTTTGCCCCTTTAAGCCACTTATTTTTAACTTTTAAGCANTTTTNGCTACTGTTGCATCATCTATCTCTGTTGGTTGACTGAGAACCAGAAAGGATGTAGGCTTTTCTTTTTTGCAAGTCTCTGCTCTCTTGTCTGGCTCTGGGCCATCAAACACTGTATGCATTCTTTACAGGATCCGAGGACTCAGATTGGATTGCTAGATGTCCTTGGGGTAGGATGCTGAGAAGAAAATGAATAAGTAGTAGGGAGGGTGCATGGGAGAGAAAACAAGGAGGTTGTTGGAAGAGGCCAGTAATGTGNGTACCATACCAGGGTGCCCATATGTCCTAAGTAGAAAGTGGGAGGGAATGGAAGCTCAAACAGGCTCTGGCTTCTGAGCCTTGTGAATATTTTTCCTGCTAGCTGTCCATGGTGCTATTGGAGAGAGAGGAGTCATAGCTGAGAAAGACCCATGTTGGGTTGCTGGCAGGTCAGTATAGATGCCTCCTTCCTCCTGTCCCAAGTCAGCCCTATGCACACCCATTGCTTCTGAACTAGATTCCTACTGAAGGCTGACTTAGCATCAGATGACTTCAGGGAGTGAACATCGGTGTTTCCAAAGCTGAGACCCCACTTCTGAGATGGTGCCATCAGATTTCCCTGGAGCACACCTTAGAATCGTCTCCCTTCTGGGGTTTTATGCAAAAGTCATTAATTTTGTGATTAAAATTAATTTTTGAGTGAGAACTTCCCTGTTTAGTCCAGGCTGGTCTCAAACTGTTGATCCTCCTGNCTCAGCCTTCCAAGGACCATCATGACTGGTTAGTGATTTGAAAACATTTTTAAAGGGGCCAGGGATTTCAAGACCCAAGTGGTTGAGTAGGAGGGACCTAGACTCTCTCTGTGCTATGAGAGTCATCCTGTATCCACCAGGCCNGACCTAGGTACCGGAAGTTCATCATCATCATAAGCAGCTGCTATGACTTCAGTCACTCTAGTGGCTCTGGTCCCTGGGACTGGCACCATGGAGGTCAGGGTGGCTAGGGATCCCCAGCTGTGACACACTGTCCCCAGCATGTTTAGAGCCATCAGAGTTAGAACCATTGCTGCTTTAACTGACCATCAATTTCTAGGACCTTTTGTCCTCCTCAGTCAGAGATACTATCAGAGAGCTCTCCAAGCCCACCCTGTGTTGCCAAGACTAAGGAATGTGGGTGCTGAGATGCCATAGCCACCCAGAGAGGTGCCCATACCTTGGTCCCTCCTCCTCCATGTGCAGCATTTGTGGATATNGGTGTNTGTAGATAAANCCAGCCTCCTTCCCATGCTAACTGGGAACTGTGTTATCTAGTCTTGCCTCTTGTCCCCTCAGAGGCCAAAAAAGGCCTGACCTCTGACTCTTTCTTTTACCACTTTCCCAGGATGCCCACTTCCTGGCCCCATCTGCTTTTTGCTTCTCTGTAAGCATACTGAGTGCCTGCTCAGAGTATTTGCAATGGCTTATCCCCCTCTGGTAGGTGCCATTCCTCCTGGTCTACAGATGTCACTCAAGTTTCAATTCAAGTACCTTCTCAGGGAAATCCTTCCACTAGCCCACTGGTCACAAATACATGCCACATACAAACTCCATCTTCCTCAGGCCTCTCAGGAATTACTTAATTGGAAAGCTCAGTTACTGTCCACCGTGCCATGAGAACAGCTTTCCCAGAGATTTTGTTGGCTTTACTGCTGGGCTATAAGTTCCCTCCTATAGGTACTGGGGAAAAATGAGTTGCTCAACTGCTTAGTCGCCCCAGGGGTCCTCAGGGCTCATTGGGACAGTTGCATTTGACCTTGGGCAGGTCTGGGCTTCTGTGTGCCATGTTATCCTGGTTTGTCAAAGGGAGAAGACCCACTGGCAATTTGCCTCTGGCCAGGTGAGAAGAGAGGCAAAGCTTGGGCAAGTTCTTGCCATTAACATACACCTCCTCAGGCTTTGCTTACAGCAACTCTGGGAGCTGGGCATTCACTCACCCTGCACCCTGGGGGGCCACAGACTAACATTATCTATGCTGAGGAGCTTTCTGCAANAGCCTAAGCTGCATTCTGGCTGCCCCCACGTGATCCTTTGTGCCTCCACCTCCTAACTCTGTGATTGCCCTCCACCTTGTATCACCCACAGGTGACATCTGGGGCAGAGAGCAGCTCAAATTACTGTAGGTAATTGGATTCAGAAAGCCAGCTCATGCACCAGGGATAGATCCTGATCACACTGCCAGGGGCCCCTTAAACAAACCCAGCTACACAACTGTTTCCCATATTCAGAGGGTCTAGTCTGGTCCCATGCAGGTTCCACAGCTGTTGATCTAAAGTTCGTGAGTTCCTATGAGCTTGGTTCAGTTGTCTCTGTAGACTTTCCCAACATGATCTTGACC
>LZPO01117184.1:40432-53686 GCA_001675575.1 Neotoma lepida
TCTTTCTCTCTTTCTCTCTTTCTCTCTTTCTTTCTTTTAGATAAGGTTTCTTTGGAGCCTGTCCTGGAACTTGCTTTGTAGACCAGGCTGGCCTTGAACTCACAGAGATCTGCCAGCCTCTGACTCCCAAGTGCTGGGATTAAAGGCATGCACCACCATGGCCCTGCTGTGTTTTTATGGATTTCTGTAAGGAATTTATTCACTTCCTCTTTAGGACCTCTGCCATATCCATAAAGGCTATTTTAAGGTCATCGTCTTGTGCTTCAGCTATGCTGATATACTCAGGGCCTGCTGTAGTAGGGTTGCTGGGCNGTAGTAGAGACCTATTGTCCTGGNTGGTATTGTTTTTATGCTGTCATCTAGGTATATGGTTTTAGGAAGATTGTAATTCTAGGTGCTGATACCTGGTCTTGTCTTTGTTGGGTGGGTGTTTTGTTCCTTGGTTTATGTTGCCCTCTCNGGTCCTTAGGAGAGTGTGGTAGCTGTGTGTTGCCTGGTAGGGAATTCTTTTGGGATTCTGATAGATGTGGTCACTGGGGGTTCTGGGTCAAATGTGATCCTAGGTATTGGAAGCTGACACTTAGGAATGGGAATTGGGGGTATTAAGAGGGTCCATAGGAGGGAGGAGAGCAGAGTGTTCTACCATGATCTGCTTAGTTTTCTGGGAATGGTGGTTTTCTGGGAATGGTGTGTCCAGGCCACAACAGATATTCTGCTCCAGAGCTGGGGATGAGCCTGAGGATTGGATATTGAGGAGAAGAGGGAGAGTGAAGCTTGCCTACCTGCTTCCCTGACCTACTTGCTTTTCTACCATACATATCTGGGGAGTTCCCAAAGAAATCCTGCTGGAGTTGGAGACTGGGATAACAGGAAGCCCGGGGAGGAAGGTTGGAGGAGATCTGTGAGACCCCCTGGAGATGGGGGCAGAGAAGTGGAGGCTGCAGCAGGTGGTCTCCTACAGAGCTAGGGATGATACAGGGGGAGGGGATTAGATTTGGAGGAATGCACAGAGAGGTGAAGATCTGCAATTAGTCTACCTGTTCTGGCCTGAGTAGCTTTTGGGTTTCTTGGGAGTGCCTGTTGGAGTTGGGGGCTGGGATGAAGCAGTGAGTGAGAGGAGGGAAGTTTGTAGGGGAAAGATCTGTGTGATCCACTGGAGATGGGGGCAGGGAGGCTGCAGCAGATGGTCTGCTCCAGAGCTGGGGATGAGCCTGGGGGTTGGATTTGGAGGAGCAGAGGGAGNGGTGAAGATCGGAAATTAGCCTACCCACTTCCCTCGGGAAGTTCATACAGTGTATTTTGATCATTCTCACTCCTTCTCCCATCTCCTCCCCCAGATCCACCTTCATCTTCCCATTACCCGACTTGGAGTTCTTTTCTTCCTTATTTTCAGTANTTTTAAACCCATTAAGTCCAATTTTTGTTGGCTACCTACTTTTGTAGTGGGGCCTGTCCTGGGGTGTGGTTGACTTACTGGGGATCACACAAGGCAAGACTTTTCCTCTTCCAGCAGCTCTCAAATGCCAATAGCTTCTCACGCTGGGATTTTCTCTGGCTTGAGCATGTCTAGGTCTTGTGCATGCTGTCAACAGATATTANGTGAGTTACATGCATCTGCCCTGTTGGGTCTGGAAAACACTANTTCCTTGAAGTCATCCACCACCTCTGGTTCCTATAGTCTTTCCACTCCCTCTTCTGAAAAGATCCATGTCGGGAGGGGTGTGGTCTAGATGACTCATTGAGGGTTGAATACACCAGTTTCTTATTCTCTGTATGTTGACCCATTGAGGATACCAGTGTGAATATCAGGCCAGTCATTAGAGTAGCTGGCAGGGATCACAGCTGGGTGAGATTGTTGTGTTTGTTTGTTTGGACAGGATCTCATGTTATACCACGTTGGCTTTTAACACACTATGTACCCAAAGATGACCTTAAGCTTCTAACTCTTCAGCATCTCTCTCCNGAGTTCTGGGACTCCAGGTGTGTANCACCATGCCAAGTTTACGTGGCGCTGAGGTTCAAACCCAGAGCTTTGTGCATTCCAGGCAAGCACTCAACCAACCGAGCTAGCTAGCTCCCTGATTTGTTTGCTTATTTTTAAGAGTAGAAGATTTTTTTAAATTAAAGATGTATTTTATTTTGTGTGTGTGTGTGTGTGTGTGTGCATGTCATTAGCAGAGGATCCGGCCAACTTAAGAAATTTGAATTCTACCAATCTGGTTTTCTCTAGTGGAGAAGGGTATGGGGCTGCATGATGCCCTGAGGCATGGTAGTTCCATGGCAGAGAGTTCTGTGGGGAGAGCCCTGAGCTGGCTTTGCCTTTGGTTATTTCTCTCACTTGCCAGGTGACCTTGACTCNAAAAAGATCCCATTTATCATGAATGATATTCCTACCCTTAAATATCTTCTAACCCTGGGAGCAGACCATATCTACCCCTAAAGAATTTTACTCCCGCAATGGATATATGGATATCCTCTGCCCATTTGGGATATCATGAACAGTGTGCTGACAAGTTTGAAGCTTGGAAATCCTCAGTGGGACCACCAGGACTTGGCAACCTGATTAGGGTCCAATTCCCCCTGTCACCCACCCACATCTTTGGAAGCCAGGAGCCTGACAANTCAAAGGTTATGTTCCCTGAGCCTCTGTAAGACCCGGTCTCTGTGTCCTTCTTCTGTCACTGGCTTGTGTCTCAGAAACTCTAAACCATCCTCCTTTCTTTGTTACCTCTGGTGTTCACATTGTTGGCACTAAACTCAGGAGATCATTTTAGCATCTTTCAGATTTAACCCGGTAGCCACAAAACAGTTGGGGCATCTCCTGGGTACCAGGGTCTGGAAGTTCCCATCTTCCTTATCAATCTTTATGCCATCATATCATCACATGGCTTCACCCTTGTGGCCTGTGCCTGCTTAAAAAAAGGGAGGCGGGATATAGCTNCCAACGTGCCATAGCCTGCANTCCCCACCATTGTGTTAATTTCAGATACCTTAGCTCCTCATTATCCAGGGACAATAAGAGTAGCTTTCCAGGGTCTTCATTAGGACTTCTCCAGCTATAGCAATGAATGGGTCCCCCTCAGACATGACACTCCAACCTGGGGAACAGAGAAATTCCTAGAGGCACCAGATGTAGCACCAGNGTGGATTTTTAGCAGGCAAACAACAGCAGCTNGGATGAGAGGAGCTNCAGGAGCCTGGATTTAAGGGTAGGAATGATGAAAAGAGGGCATCTGCCCTACTGGTGGATTTTCAGCATGGACATGCAAAGGTCAGTCTGTTCAAAAGAGAGCTCTGGCTTCCTGACAGAGAGACAGATGTGTTCAGCTGAGCTGCGGGTGGAAACCCAGGGAGAGGGAAGCTGCCAGACCCTGGTACTCAATAGGTGCTGCAGACTGTGCCANGGATCCTGGCTTAAATCAACAGAGATGCTAAGTCTAAAATGGGGTCCCTAGAACTCAAACTGTCAACTTCCCTGCATCCAGCTCTTTAGCCTGGGGCATTGGCTTCCAAAATGGGCTTCTAGGACCTGGGCTGCTTCACTCCTAGCCAGTTCCATCACTGAGTGAGTTTGGAAAACTCTAATCACAGTACTACTGTGTGGGGTGGTAATCCTTGTTAGCAGACCAACGCCTCTGAGAAGACCCGTGCCCTACCGCTTAACCCAGTGTTGGTGAAACAGTGTGGCTACAGAAACATACTTGCTCATATACCAATAAGAGTCTTGGAAATACTGGGTAAGCTTCCTGCCCCGTGTTGGGTATGCTTTTCTCTGGAACCTGACACTGCTGGAAGGCTGAAGTAAAGGCATACTAGCACTGTGCAAATTGCATGGCTTTGGAGCTTGCCAAAGACTGGAGGGGGAATCCTCTTCTTGGGGCTTATATTAGTTACTTTTCCTGTTGGTAGTATAAACTACTCCGAGGGGGGGGGGAAGCATCTTGAAGAAGGAAAGGCGTATTTTGACCCACAGTCCCAGAGTAGACAGCTATCATCACAAGGACAGCATAGTGGCAGGAGCTTGAGGTAGCTGGTCATATTACATCCACAATCAGGAAGCAGAGATGGATGCTACCGCTCAGCTCATTCTCTCCCTTTAAGTCAGCCCAGGATGCCAGCCCAAAGAGTGCTGCTGCTCACAATGAAGGTGAGTCTTCCTACATCAATTAATGTAACCTAGGTAACCCCTCACGGTGTGTCCAAAGGCTGGTCCAGTCTAGAGTCTATCAAGTTGACAGTCAATATTAATCATCACAGGTTCCATGGTGGAAAGATTCCACGCTGCTCCTCCTTCAGGGTGGGGCTGTGAGAGAACTCACCCTCACCCGTGGAAAGCAGTCATGGTTCTGTACCTTCTACCCACATTCAAAGATGGAGATGCGATTGTGACAAANCATTTGGCACTCCCAAGGATTCAGAATGTCCAGGGAGCCATGGACAGCTCTGGCTTCCTCCCAGCAAAAAGAAATGGCCCTGGACTAGCAGTAGCATCAGCCTGGGATACTTGGAACAGAACACTGTACCTCCCTCCCTTTCTCCAGCTGCAGCCCCTATGGCCAGACATACAGTGGGGATGTGAGGAAGTACTGGCCTGGGAGTTGCATCCTCCCTTCCTTATTCATCGTGGGGCCAGGATATGCTGGTCCACTGGCCTCTCTCTGGGAAAAGGCTGGAAGAAGGGCTGCCCACTGTGTGTACAGAACAGAACAAACAAGTAGGCGGCAGAGTTATAAAACCACGATGTGTTTTATTAGCTAATAAGATGCATCTGCTTTTATTAAAGAAAGAACCAAAGTGCAAGGAGGTCTAGGGAGTGACTTCTGNAGGGGCACAGAGAGGCTGTGTGCCCACTCACCGGCCACAGCTGTGCCCTGTATTGACATCCTCAACCCTTCCCCTCCCTCTGTCTCTGCTCTTCTCTGAACCTCTTAGTCATGTCCAAGTCTAGTCAAGAAGCCTCAGGGTTACACTTATCAACCTGCAGCCCTACCTGGGGATGAAAGCTGTCACTGCCTCAAAGGTGGACAGGTGAACCCACGCCAGACACTGGGAGGAAAAATTTCTGAGCTTAATTGGCAATTATCCAAATGATAATGACATTTTACCATTGAAGATATTTTTTTCCCTAGCATTAAAAAAAAATTCCCTGGGCTCAGCATCCAATCCTGGGAGTTAGGACTCTCAGAACCACCCCTGGGGCAGAGAGAGAGGTGCTGTCACCATTCTAGGGCTGTCTGGGCATCAACCTGTAGTGGTAGCTGAGCATCTTTCTTGAGAATGGGTACTAGGGATTCAGGCAGAATAGTCAGGACCCAGGCTTTCCTCCAAGGAGCTCCAGTTCCACCGGCATTCAAAAGACATTCAAGGACTGGATTGTGGGGTGTGGACCGGAAATTTAGGATTGCAAAAATAACTTGGTCTTGGGGGGAAAGCTTCTTTGCCTGGGGACAGTTGGTTCTAGATGGGAATAATCTCGTAGTCTTGGACAGGAGGCCCTTTTCTTCACCTATCAAACAAGGGGTTTGGAATAATTTCAAGCTAAAGTTTCTTTCCATTTTCCCGAAGGACTGCNTGTAACCGAATACAAGTGTCTCCTAGCAAAGCCTGGAATCCTGTTCTCGGAGCTCAGCCCGTCCCCGCCTCCTCCCCGCTCCTACCCTCGCCTTTAGGGACAGCTTGGACTTCCCTGCAGTCTGGTTGGCTCAAAAGTGGGCAGATCTGTGGGTCGGAGTCCAGTGCCCCCTGGTGGCACCGAGGTACACAGCCCTTTCGGACCTCTTGGAGGCCCGACGGCCGTGACTCAGGGTGCTACCGCTGCCAGAG
This sequence comes from Neotoma lepida, assembly GCA_001675575.1. Classification (NCBI taxonomy): domain Eukaryota; kingdom Metazoa; phylum Chordata; class Mammalia; order Rodentia; family Cricetidae; genus Neotoma; species Neotoma lepida. Next base: position 46,256 of record LZPO01117184.1, read on the forward strand.
CTGCGGGAGGCCTGATTGGGGTTCCGTTGTGGGCTGAGCCACGGCTCAATTAATTACCAGTTGCTGGGAATCCTTGTCGCTCGCTTGTGGTGACTCACCCCNCAGCCAGGCTCACTTGCCAAGCACGGAGTGTGTGTGTGTGGGGGGGTCGTCTTGGGGCTTGGATTCTAAAATGAATTTTGGGGAGCGCACTTGCTCCGGAGGGGCTCCCCATTCGGGTACCAGAAGACCCCACNGAGACATGACCGTCCAGGCATAGCGCACAGCGCCGANGCCCCTGCCTTGTGGTGCACTCACAAGCCTTTGAATTGGGGTGAAAAGCGTTTTGCCTGGGAGCCTACATGAGGCCCCAAACCCACTAGGCTGAGTCTGGGTAGACAGAGGCCGGGGTATGGTCCAGGAGACTGAAGAATATAGGGCTTCTGTATTTTCAAACTCAAAGGCTGCGTCTGATTCACAGGCTGCTCCTATCTCCGTGGTCAGCTTCTAGCTCCGGCCTCTTAGCTATTGCGGGGGCGGGGGGGGGCGGTCACCATATCCCTCCATCTGCATCTCTTCCTTGGCTAGAGAAGATAACCTAGCCAAGGAAAGCAAGTCCCNGGGTCTCAAGACCTTGGTTTTACGTCCCGGTTCGCAGCAACACTGCTCTGGGGGTATTTTGGGAGCGAGGAAACCTCTGCGCGACCTAATGAGAGGTGGATGGGTGGGGGATCCGAAGGCCTAAACAGAGAAATCGGGGCTTCTTCCCTGTATGCTAAGACTAGCTGCCCCTTGGCAAGATCCGCCTGTCCGATCCCCAAGCCTGAACTTAGAGGGTGAACTTCGTGGCGGTTCGCTGGAGGGACGCTCTCTGCACTCCTCTCCTCTGCCACGGAAACAAGAAATGACTAAAGAAGAACCAGGGAGGGTACTGAGGGAGAGGGGAATGCGAATTCCCGTCCTTCTTTTCTTGAGGTGTGTGTGTGTGTGTGTGTGTGTGTGTGTGTGTGACTCTAAGAGTAGCGGTCTGCGCTATTCGCCAGAACTCTAGGGAAAAGTAGCTGGGGTCAGCAGGTGCAGGACCACCAGAGACGCATCCAGCACCCCACCATGGGGACTGAGGAGGCTATCAAAACTCCCAACACTCCAGGAGACAGTGCCCCAGCCTGTAGGGTGCTGCTGTGCCAAGTGGCTGCTGCAGCTAGAAGTGTGTGTGTGTGTGCGCGCGCGTGTGTTAAGGTGGGGGGGGGCGCGAGGCAACTGCTGCTGCACTCCCAAGTGCTCAAAGCCCCTTCCCCTTCTATTCCCCATTCTCCTGTTTTCTCCGTTAGGACTCTAATTTGCCTCCACTGGCCGAATTCGTTTCTCATCTTAGCTGCGGGTTTCTCAAACTCTCCACTTTGCCAAGGCTGTGTGCGCTCTTAGGGGAGCAGTGCTAGAAGGAACCCAAGCATTCGTGTTTATCTACCCATCCCAGCCAAAACCCACTAGAGGCTGGGCTCCTACACCCGCACCCTGGTGGCACCCAGTTCTACCCCTCTCCCTCCCCCTCTGACCCCCTCTCCTGGGCTCCATAGCGAGCACCCTGCGCAGCACTAGGTCTGCTGCAGGAGCTGCCACCGCCGCCTCGCCAGCTGGCTGGGGACCAGGCGGGAGGTGGCGCGACCCAGAGGCTGCAGGAGAGAGGGAGGGGGGGAGGGAGGAAGGGAGAGAAGAGACGAGAAGAGAGGAGGGAGGGAAGCCAGTCCTCGGAGTAGCCTGCTCCCCCCTCCCGCCCCCGTCCCTCCCGCTGGAGCGGGGCCGTCAAACGCAAACACGCGCGCACGCACACCCGCGAATACATACACTCCGGCTCCCTCCGGCGCGCACGCACAGCGCCTCAGGCAGACCAGAGCGGCGGCTGCCTCTCTGGACTCCTGGACGCCAGAGTCTCGGGATCCTCCCGAGTCTGATGCGCCTTTGACCGTCCCTATCCCTACCCTTCAGTTCCTCCAGGCCCGCGGGACTACTCCTGCCGCCGCCACCTCGCCTGCCGCCCCGCGAGGGCTGGCTGGCGGGCCGCCGCCGCGCAGTTCCCTCGTCGTCCCCGAGGTAGCTCCGTCGCAGCTTCTATCTTTGGCTTCGCCCTGTTCCTGAGCTTCGGAGGCTGAGTGAAACAAACTTCGCAGACCGGCTGTCGCGCGGCGGGCACCCCGCGTGCCCCGCGCGCCCAGGTGGGCACAGGGCGTTCTGACTTTGGGGCATCGGGCTGCCTTTCCCGTTGCACCTGCTAGATAGACTCTCTCCCTGCTTGCAGGAGATTCTAGAGACACCTTCACTTAGCAAACTTTTCTGTTCCCCCAACCCAAGGGGGTGAGGAAAGCTAGAGGAAGAAGTTGGTCCCCGCGGGGCAACCGCCACCCTGGAGGCGATTAGCTGGGCCCCGCTAGCCGGGGAACGCATCCAGAGAGATGGAGAACCTCTCCCCGGGTCGCCCTCTGTCCCGGACCCTGATCCTGATCCTGCCCCAGCCCGGCCCGCGGGCTCGAGGGGCCAGGTGCCAAGGACCACACAGCCCGCGCGAAACCAGCGTGGGCCATCTATACGCACGACTATCCTCTCTGGGGCAAGCCGCTTGACCCAGGCCTGGCGTAGGGTGTCCCGGGTCCAGGATCGCTGGCCTCCGCGCCCTAGCGATGCCATAAACCTGCCTACCCTCATGCCTATCCCAGTGGTGATCACTACGCCCGCGGACCCCGTTGAGTTCGCGGAAACGACTGCCCTGGGTGAGCCCGTGGTGCCCGGGGAACCCGCTGCGCCCGCGGAACCCGCTGCGCCCGCGGAACCCGCTGAGCCCGCGGAACCCGCTGCGCCCGCGGAACCCGCTGCGCCCGCGGAACCCGCTGCGCCCGCGGAACCCGCTGAGCCCGCGGAACCCGCTGCGCCCGCAGAACTCGCTGCGCCCGCAGAGTCCGCCGAGCCTGCCGAGCCCGGGGCATCCGCTGAGGCCGGGGCGTCCGCTAAGCCCGCGAAACCTGCAGAGTCCGGGGAGACCTCTGTGGTTATTGAGACCGAGGAGCCCGGGGAACCCGAGAACGCTCCTCAGCTTGAAGGTGTTGAAGTTCGGGACAGTGAGGACCCCGAAGATGATCCCAACATTTCCACTATCAGCTGCGGCATCTGCTGTTACCACCGCTTACAACTTCGACTGGATCGCAGAGGAGGCTTCGTCCGCGCGGCGCTGCAATGGGATGCGCGCGGTGTTATGGTTCCTTTCTCCTTTGGCCGCTCCTTCTTCGCAGCCATGAAGCGGCAGAACGTGCGTACCCTGTCCCTGATCGCCTGTACCTTCACCTACCTGCTGGTGGGTGCCGCGGTGTTCGACGCCCTCGAGTCCGACCATGAGATGCGCGAGGAGGAGAAACTTAAGGCCGAAGAGGTCCGCATCAGAGGCAAGTACAACATCAGCTCTGATGACTACCAGCAGCTGGAGCTGGTGATCCTGCAGTCTGAGCCCCACCGCTCTGGTGTCCAGTGGAAATTCGCGGGTTCCTTCTACTTTGCCATCACCGTCATCACAACTATAGGTAAATGGTGGGTGCGCCGCCACCGGGCTCGTGGGAGACACGGGAGGAGTCCCGAGGAGGTAGTGCACACTGTGTAAGGCTGGGTGGGGGGCTCCCAGGTTCAAGACAGCCCCATGTTTCTGAGTCTCACCCCTCAGGGGATGATTTCACTCCTCCAGGGGATCCTAGCTGGTGCCCCACACTGCTCTGGTGTCTGGGCCAGGCTTGTGAAACTCCCAGAGACAGAGCACTGATGTCTTGAGGGTGGAGGCGCCACTTTTGGCAAGAGTGTCGAGCTAAGAATAATCGCACAGCCGACACCCACCCACTGCAACCCCCCTGTACGGGCTGCGCTTCCCTGAGTGGGTTCCAAGCCTTACACTTACTACCTCTTGGGGAATTTGGGACAAAGATGGCTGGGTGACAGGGGGTTGCTTATGGGGCTCTAGGTGGTAGTGGTACTGATTATTTCTCACCTGGGGGCCTTTTGGGAGCCAAGATTTCAGCACCCATTATCCTTCCTTTGAGTTGTGGAGTGTGTTAAGTCCCAGGAAGAAGAGTTTTCTCTTCTTTGGTTGGGATGGGGTTGGCAGCAGGTGACCTGCGATGCGATTCTGGTGGGTTGGACAGGGCAGTGGGTGTGGACCAAAGGAGTCTGGCTGATGTTTGAAAACTGGGACAGTTTAACTCAACTCTGGGAAAGAGTCTGGTGCAGATGGGCTTACCTATAGATTCTCACACTCAGGTCACTGTACACAGAGCAGTCTCTGGTGGATCCCTATGGCTGTACCCCACTGAGGCTGGGGGTTGGGAGACACCTCTAGACTGGCACATGGAGACCTGTGGAAATCTGAGTGCCACCCTTCATCCTAGGAGATGTGGTAGTTACCCTTCTGGCAGGGGGCAGAATGGTGTCTCTGGCTGGCCACTTGCCCTGTCATGGCAGAATGCCTAGAGCCATCTCCTTGGTCCTGTGAGGACCCAAATGTTGACTCAAAGGTGGTCTCTTTTGCCCCTGATGAGAACTCATCTTCCTTTCCCAGACCTCCCCCTAATTTTCCTATGATACTTTTTTCTTTTTTCCTGAAAAGCTCTGTGTTGCTGGAGGGGAAAAAAAAAAAAGGACACAGGATTTCAGGGTGCCATATGCAACAGGAAACACCAACCCGGGACAGACTGTCTTTCTTTCTTGTTTGAAAGGACTTTTTAAGAGTTGCTTTTTAAAAATACGTGCTAAATTGGTGCAAGTTTTTATGTTTGGGGGAAGAAAGTCACCCTTCTTTTGTCCACATAACCAGTTTTGCCCCTGCTGGCTTCAAAATCCCCACCCCCACCCAGGTTGGAGAAGAGACCAGCAGATCACTGCGTCATTTCTGTCTTTGAACTGTGGTGGTGATAGACAGATGTGCAAGTCACTGGTTCTGGTGGCAGGTATATTTGCTGGAAGGCAAGAATATGCCTGTGACATAGATGGAGGGGAGAAATCCCACGGTCCCCTAAAAGTGCCTTTTGTGATACAGCTCTGAAACAGGGGGATTTGTTTTTCAGGCTGGTTCCCTGTAGTAAAACCAGCACAGAAAACTGTGGACTCTTCCTAGGATGTGGGTGGCACAAGGAGAGGGTGAGGGCTGGGGTTAAAAACAAGCGCAGTCATGTTGCAGCATTCCTTAAAAAAATAATTGAGGTTGAGGAAGCTCTCACTGAGGTATGCTTCCTTTATTGATATGATTGGCAGTTCTGGACGCAAGCTTCTAATATTTGAAACTCCAAAGGAAACGGTGTCAAGGGAAGAGGAGCTAAAAGCAACTGTTGTCTTAGGCCCCCCGGACCAGGGGGCTCTCATCAGGACAGGATCAGAGCCACTTGAGAAAGAGAAATACGTTGATTTTTATCATTTCCTTTATTGAGTTTTCTACTGATTTGAGGAAAATATTGGAAACAAACACACATATACATAAACATGCTCTCATGTGCACACACATGCACATGCATACATACATCCACACGCATGAATATTCATATGCATGCATGCATACACATGCATGTATACACATACGTACATTCACACTCTCATGCATATTCATATGCATGCACAATACACTTACATACATCCACGGACAGACACAAACACAATACTCTCACATACATGTACACACATGCATGCACATACATACACACTCACATGCACACACATGCATGCACACATTCACACACACATGTACACATACATACACATGTACACATACATACACATGTACACATACACATACTTGCCTGCACATATACACACATGTAGGCACATTCATGCAGGCAGATACGCATCTAGACATATGCACTCATATGCACACACATCCACATGCCTACACTTACTTGCATGCACTCATACACACCTGCATACATGCATACACACACAAGCACATGTCCTAAAGAAGCTGTGCTTGAGTGGGAAGAGTGAAATCTGGAACCTGCCATACAGGAAGACTACAGTAATGTCATTTTCTGACCTCCAGCCTCCCCACCTGGAGAAGGGCTATTATATAATAACCATTGGCAAGTGGCCTTTCCTCATCAGCTGTGGGCATGCAGGATCCCTACCCCAGCCCTGCATATTGCAGCGCTTAGTAGGTGTTGAANCCATNCTCTTGCTTTTGACTGAGCCTCTTGCTGCCTGGTCGGAGAAGTCNTCTGCGGAAGCACTCACCTCTGTAGGAGACAAAGCACCTTTACGGTTGCTTTTGTGTGTTTCCTTTTCTTTTTTAAAATACAAATGCAAATGAAAGTGCTGTTAGACCCAGGATAAAAGCCAGCCCCAAGCCATGCCCTCAAAAGAATCATCTTCTGTTGGGCAATGATGTTGGCAAAAGTGAGACTCATTTTCATAGCTTTTCTTTTTTCACTGAAGTTTGGGTGATTTCTGTTGTGTGTGCATGTCAACCCTGCACCCGAGACTCTGGTTGCGGCAGAAGCCCTGGAGCTGGCTAATGAACGTTGCTTCTTAGATGCAGTTATTAGTTTACTCTGTGAAATGGATTTTCAAAACGTACTAATTACTACTTCATTTCGAAGCTGTGACTGGGCCTTCGTGCAAGACTTTGGAGGCTATGACGTGGACTCTGGTCCTAGCTCTCTGGGGAGTCCTGCGCATAACTCTTAATCTAGTGCCCATTCTTTCCAGTGGCTTCCAGGTTGCTGCCACTTGTAGCTCTCCTTAAAGGGTCTNTACTGTTTGTTTTCAACTTGGGTGAGACACCTTTGCTTGTAGCTCACCGACCCGATTGGCTGTACAATTGAAGCCCCCTCCCCAGACCCATTGATGCAAATGGGAGAAGTAGGTGGTGCTGGGGGGGTGTCTGCATGAGTATAGGAAGTTTATTAGAATTATCTCTGCTTGGGGATAAACTCTGCTTGGTATAAACTTATTACCTCCCACAGTGGGAGGGTCAAGCTAAAACTGTCCCACAGTCAGCCTCTTTGCACAATGATCCAGAGATGGGATTTCCATCACACTTGGGTTTTTCAGTCTAACATCTGTGATCTAGGTTGGCTACCTTCAGGATCATTAAAGAGGAAGCCACCAGATGCCATCNGCAGATGTGGAGGACAATTTAAAGGCTGGTTTGCCATGGGGGAAGGAGGGTTGGCTTCTGGGTTTTCTTCTCTAGCTACAGTTTTGGGGACAGGGGAAGCACACACTTCCTGACTCTCTGGGCCCATCTGAAGCTGAGGTTGCTGCCACAGGACTGGAGGTGACTGGTTTAGAAGTGGGGTCTGCAGGTGGTGGTGGAGCCCATGGAGAGAATCCCTAGGGGCCCAGCCCTGTTCTAGACGGACATCGAACTCCTTCCTCTCCAAGGTAGAAGCAGACTTCACAAAATGGACAGCATTCATCAGTTTTGGTGGTGAATGA
>LZPO01117184.1:58212-71056 GCA_001675575.1 Neotoma lepida
CTAAGAACCATTACATCACTTAGCTCTATGCACACCTGTCACTCATTCTCCTGTGTACCATGCTATCACTCAGTGCTCCCTGCACTGTCACTCATGTCACTAAAACTCTTACATCACTCAGTCCTCACTGTATCTGTCATCCATTCCCCTAGACCAGGATATCACTCATTCCTAAACGCACCCGTCATTAATTCCCCCATACATCACTGAATCCTCCATCCACCTATTATTAGTTATCCTATACACCATGGCATCAGTCAATCCTCCATGCCACTGTCATTCATTTTCCATGTACCATGACACTACTTAGTCGCTCCTGCCCCTGTCAGTTATTATCCTATACAGTATTACATCAGTTCTCCATGTCCCCGCCGCTCCTTCCCCCACACACCTGTTCTTCATTTCCCTATGTACCGTTGTGTCCCTCAGTTCTCTGTGCACCTGCCATTCATTCTAGGAACCAATGATTTCACTCCATCCTCCATGCTCCTGTCATTCATTCCCCTGCACATCGTTATGTCCCTCAGTTCTCCGTGCACCTGCCATTCATCCTCTCATGTACTGTCTCATTACATGATTCTCCAGGAGACCATACTTCAGTACCCATCAGCTGTTGTATCATTCAGCCACCCACTCACCCACCACTCTTCTCTCCACTTGGTAAGGTGTCAGCAACCCTCCCATGCAATCATCACGGTTTTCCCATTACTCCTTGNATCTCCAACCTTCCGCCATTTTCCCACTCCTCCATCTGCCATTGCCTCACCCGGTCCTCTATGCACCTGTAATTTATCCTTCCTCTGCCCTTACATCTGCTATGCACTCTCCATTCTCTATTCCAGTCACTGTATCACTCGGCAATGCACACACTTGTCATTTATTCTCCTCTCTGACATTGTCACACATATTTCTCCATGAACGTGTTATGCACCGCCTCTCTGGGCCCAGTGTCACTCACTTCTTCATACACCCACCAGTCTTTCACCCTTATGCCTTGTTTCGCTCAGTCCTTAAATCTGCAGCTCATTCTATTCTCAGACATTGTATAACACAATCCCCCACACACTCAACATCTAGCCCCACTCCCCAGGTACAGGGCACTACTATGCCTTCCTGTACCTGCCATTCATTCATCCTTTACTCGGCATCACTCAGTTTTCTGTGCACTTGTAATTCATTTCCCCTCTGCCAATATATCACTGGGTTGTCAGTGCACCTGTCATTCATCCTTCACCCTACCAGTGCATTGATCAGCACACTTGTCACCTGCCATTAGTTCCAACATCTGACATCGTATCTGTCACTATCTCCATCGCCTTCATTTCCACATCTGCCATTGTGTTTGTAAAATCATTCCTTCTCCTACCTTCCATTTTCTCCCTCCTTCCTCCATAAATGTATCACTAATTCTCCTATCTGGTGTTTGTCTCATTCCTCCACAATCTTGCCATTCATTCTTCTACCCATCTTTGTGTCACTCTTCCTTACCACTAACTCATCTTCATCCACCATCTATTATTGTTACTCATTCCTCACTTGCACCCACCATTACACCACAAGTCCTCCTTGCAGCTTTCACTCATTCTCCTGCCTGCCTTTGTATCATTCTGTTACTCAAATGCCTGCCANGTGTTCCCTGATTCTCCCTTGTATTCAAGGTCTACTCTACACCTATCATCCATTTTTTCATCTGCCACTAAATCACTGAGTTCTCCCATCACCATCCTTTTGTCATTTGCCACTGTATCATGCTTTCAGACATCTNTCACTCATCTAACNTTTGCTTCTGTATCATTTAGCCCTCCATGTNTTCATTTCATTCATCACCATTCAATCTCTCTGTCCACCATGATCCTCTCATTCACTCCTGCATTCAGTCAGTCCATGANGCACCCAGGCCGTCTCCCTCACAAATTGTAGTTGATTCTGAGTCGGGTATGATGGCTGCTGAAGCAGGACAGGGAAGGCTAAACAGAGCCTGGAGTCCTAGTCCTAAAAAGGCAGTGGGGCTTGGGAGGCTGATTTAAGGAGGCATCCACACTGGGAGGTCCTGGAGGTAAGCTTTTTTTCTGATGGAACCTGGGTGATGAGGAATTCTAGCAGCTGAGAAGGTTAGTGTGGTGTTGGTTGGGGATGATGTTCAGGCCAGGGGAACCCAAACACAAAAGAAGTGGAAGCTAGTGTGTATTGTTTTACAAAATGACTATCTCATCACTGGGAAGGAGAAGTAGTGAGTGATGGTAGAGAAGGCTTATAGAATATACAAAAACAATCTCACCTCTNCACATTCACCTTCTTGGTACTATTCATGTGTGCTGCTAGAATCATCCAGCAATCATGCATAGCTGCTTATAGCACAGAACCCAAGAAACAGCGAATTAAGAGAGTAGTGGTTATCTTTCTAAATTAGGAAGCCTNGGTAGGCAGATGCCTACAAAGCTTTAGCTCATATCTTTCAGCTTAGCTATCTTAGCTCACAGGCTCTGACTGACATATGTGTTTTATTTGGCTCTTATATTGTTTGAAAACATGGAGCATTAGCTAACAACATTTATTGATTTATTATAGTAGGTTACCTTGATATTTGCTTTTCTATTTATAAATATTTGTTTTACTGTATTTAGCTTTTTCTCTCCTAGCTCCATGTGCTGGCAGTTAGTAGATTTTTTCCTTTCCCTTAAAATACTAAAGGCTATGTGTTGTCCTCTGTTTGCTACTTTGGCTGCATCCTATGGCCAATTATTTGTAAATAATTTGCAAGTGAGTTTTTTTCTTACAATCAATGATCTGCAAATGACTTTTAAATGAGCTTTTTATTGTCATCATCAATTATCTATAAATAATTTATGAGTTTATTTTTTTAAATTCAAGAGTTGAGTGGNTGAGTTCTAAAGCCATATAACATACATGCACATGAAAGGTTGTTAGCTGAGAGATTAGAATCATGAGCTTTGGAGCTGATTATCATTGACTGTCAATTTGTTGAGCAACCTTGGGCATGTGATTTTACCTCTCTGTGCTTTGTCCTTTGCCATCTATAAAATATGGAGAATAATAATTACAAAATGGCTGACAAGATGTTTGGGACAGTTAGATTTTTTTTATTGCATTATAAACATTTAAGACAGNTAATGTACTGGGTGTCATAGTCTATAAGCACATTTCAAAACATTCAGTTTGTCTATTTTAAATTTTTTTTGAGTTTTGCTTTGTTGCTAAAGACCTTCTGCTGAGTCCTACAGCTATGAAAAGAACATTTATTTCTCTGTTGTATGTAAAGTTCTATACAATTCTCATAACTCAAACTCATGTATATTTTCTTTTTCAAGGGTTGGGAAACAATGATTACTGGTTTTGTGGAGCCTTGCANACACTGAGTTTAGCACACAGTGTCTCAGGCTATCATCATGTTGTTGACTTGTATACCTAACTGGCACATGTGCTCTGTCCAGCTCACCACCATCCCAGCACCATCACATTTAGGTCCCATCACTCACATGTCCCAGTCACTTGGCTCCCCGGGTTCTTCAGTGTGTGTTCCTTGCTTTATACTGATTATTGCTGTTAAAAGTCTGCTTGCCTCCTGAGGATGATCCACTGGAGTCTTATTTGGTGCTTTGCTATTGAGGTTTATCATTGTCTCCTTTGCTTTACGCACTTTGAAGCTATATGGTTAGATGCATACAGGTTCATGTTTGTTATTTTTTTTTCTTGGAAGATATAACAAGCTCCTTTATATGTGTGATGCTTTTTGTCTGAACCTCCTTTCCGTCCTAGTGATTTGGAGCCAGCTTTCTTTCATTAGCACTTGTTATATAAATGTTAATATTTTTAGCTTATTTTTACACTTTTTCTTCTAGGAAGATTTTGACATGGCTTGTAACAAAAGATACAAATATAGGTGAAAAGCCAGTGTGAAAATCTGGGGATCCATGTACACTCGCCTCTGTAGGGATGTGATAGAAGTTCATGTTTTCTTGGATAGAAGGGTCAAAAAGGGAGCAAATGTTCTAGGTGCCGTCACTGAGAACAAATGTCACTGAGCTGCACAGGTATGTAGTCTTGCGGCTTTACTGAAAGACATTGCATTCATATTTGGAACATGGAGGAGATGAGGACCACACTGAGCCCTGGCTATGCAGAGGCTGCTGAGGCCTTGGAGTACCCAGGTGAGTGATAGTCTCCAGGGTCCACAGCCCAGGATTATTTTGGGCTTAAGTTCCTTTGATTTTTTTCTTGTTCCTGTGTTTTAGGCAGGGAGGATGGTTATTATTATTTTATTACATTATTATTATTATATAGTCAGAGGGGTTATTTTAGCCAAAGTGTTACCCTAACACTTTCCTAGAAGCCCCACCCAACAATTTTTTTCTCTATCCCATAGGTTAGAAGTGGGTCACATGGCTGCATCTGCCTTCTCTCTTTGAGCCCTAGGCTTAAGAACATGAAATGAGTTTGGACACAGGTTTGGCTATTAAGTATGATGACTGATGATGGAACCCTAGGGCCTGCTCCCAAAGACAGAAGTTTTGTTATCTCAGGATATCCCCAGGGACTCCTTAAAAATGAGAATAGATGATGGAGCCCAAATAGGTATTGGCAGGGGAGCACCCCTTAGAGTAGAGGGGAGGGGGTGTGAGCAAGAGGAAGCTGGCATGGGGAGGACTTCTTAGAGCAGAGGGGAGGAGGGTGATCAGAAGGAAGCTGGTGGCAGGGAGTACCTGTAGAGGGGAGGAGGTGAGGGGTGGGTGAACCTCTCTCTGGCTGATTTCTTTTTCTTCTGTTCTCTGGACATCTGCTCTGTACCCCATCCCTCAGGAGAGGACTCAAAAGCCAACAGGATATTATTATTCCCATCCTCTTAAGCATCTGCCCCGAGCCCAGCAATATTTCCTTATAAAGCAGGATACTATGTACCCTAATTCCCCAATGCTTTCCCCTTCTTACAGGTGGCATTTGCCATCAGGGCTAGAATCTTGCCTTCTCCATACATCAGAAGGGAGCTGCTGTGCTCCTCTTGGTCTCTGCTGTGCTTCCCCTGGTCTCTGCTGTGCTCCCCNTGGTCTCTGCTGTGCTCCCCNTGGTCTCTGCTGTGCTCCCCNTGGTCTCTGCTGTGCTCCCCCTGGTCTCTGCTGTGCTCCCCCTGGTCTCTGCTGTGCTCCCCCTGGTCTCTGCTGTGCTCCCCCTGGTCTCTGCTGTGCTCCCCCTGGTCTCTGCTGTGCTCCCCTTGGTCTCTGCTGTTCCTGGCTGAAGTCCTCCCTACCCCCACACCCAGGAGACCCAGTCATTGGGAATGATTTCTTTTTTCATCTCTGGGTTTTTGCTCTCCAGCTTAGCTTAGATCCATTCTGGGCACATGCAAGGCCCCTGTCTGGTTTTTGGCTTCCTTTGGGGATGATCTAAGCATTTGTTTAAAGGGCTGGCGGGGGAGGAGGGCCACAGGGATTATGCAACACTGCATTCTGACAGTGTTCCACACCTGGCCTGCATTTGTTGCATGCATTTGTGGTGGCTCAAGGCTGGTATTGCTATACATCAAGTCACTACCCTGCTTGAGAGCCATCAGCGGCTCCTTGTGACCCACCTGGATGCTTACCATGACCTTTGAAGTCTAGCTTCTTGCTGACGTGTAGCTCTGACTGTCACTCATCCCTGTCCCATGCAGACTGAGTCACAGGCTANGGTGGACACCCTCACCACTCCACCCCTCCCTGTACATCCTTCTTTTGCAGTTAAATGCCTCTCTTGTGTGTCTCTGCAGCCCCAGGGCTCCGGCCAGCTAAGCACCTGTCAACCTGTGTCATATCAACTTTTCCCAAGCCAGACTTTGTCCCCATGGCCAGAGACCATGTTATTACCTGCCAGTGGCTGGGTTGTCCACCCGCCAGTGTCTAGCACTAAGCAGGCCCTCAGAGAATATTTGTTGAATGAACATAGGCATGTAAATGGGACAGCTTTCACGAGAGCTATATTTAACTGTTCTAGAATATTCTCTGGGTCTTTCAGAAAAGCAAATCCTTGAAAAAACGGCAGCCCACGAATCTGAACAGCAGGTGTTTGCAAGAAGCAGTGGGTGGTCTAGCAGGAGGTTGTCTGTTTCTCAGGAGGCCCAGGTTCATCCTATGCCCCTCTGGCACTCAGTATAGCCCAAGGTGTTTGCTGGCTATATTCTTTTCTCTTTGAGTCTCAAGACATCTCTACCTAGNAGGAGGAATCTAGTGGGGCAGGGCAGCACTCTAGGTTGCTAGAGACCTCGCCACCTTGGAGGGTTGACTCTGCAGAGTCCCTAGTGAGGCTGACCCTAACAAGCTTCTAGGGTTCTGGTTCTGAGGGTAGAAGGCAGTCAGTGGCTATATATCACTTGAGGCCCCTCTGCTTGGGGTGAACTTCCTCCACCAGCAGCCCTGGCTTAGCTCCCAAACAAACTCCAGGGCCATTAGGAAATCTGCAGGGCCAGGTCCAAACTTATGCCAGGTACAGACCACCTGTCACACCCTCCCCTTTCTTTTCTTCCCTCCTGTCCCCACCCAGTGTTTTCAGCTGTAAAGTGGGTAGAAATGGCTGCTTCCCAGAGGCTCTGGGAGATCTGATGAGACAGTGTGGATGAGGCACTTGGCTGGTCTCTGGGTCAGAGCCAGGTAGACAGACAGCNAATGGCTCATTGTCATTCACAACGTTGCCTGCAGTGGTACATGCTTGCAGCCCCGAGAGTCATGAAACAGACACGAGNGCCACATGTTTGGGGAAATGGATGCTTTTTCATGCTGCTCCTCTCCCAGCCTCGGGATTGTCCCNTGTGACCCCTCCAAGGTGTGGTGCAGAATTTGCAGGCCCTTAGAGTGGCTTTCTTCTAGGTTAGGGTAGTGGAAAGAGGGCAGGAGACAAGACAGGATGCTATAGAGACAGGGTCTGGCAGAGGAGGCTCTTGACCACAGCTAGGCTGCCTTCCTCTCTGTCACCCTCAGGACTTAGACGTTGCAACTTCAGGCTCCTGCTTCCCACCACTGCTGGCCAATGCTGAGCCTGAGTTGTTCTTGGCTGGTCTAGGCAGAGGCACTGCCAGCAGGAAGGGAAGCTGCCAGTTCCTGCTAGTCACAGGCACAACTCCCAGGTCCCTGTAGTTGTGGGACCAGGTGGCTCNAAGGAAGAGACCAGTGAGGTAGGGTCTGTGCCTGGGAGTGTCTGGTGTTAGCAAATGATGACACTCACTTCTTCAACATGGCTGTGATGTCATAGGGTGGTTACAAGAAAGGCCAGCAAATGGGCATGAGAGGTACACATGCTTCCAGGCAGGGGTCAACTTGGGCAAGGCAAGGACATGGGGCTTAGTTCAAGCTATAGTAACAGGCTTATAAATAACAGCAGTTTATGTCCCACAATTCTGGAGGCTGGAAGGCCAAGGCCAAGAGCAGAAGGTCCTCTTCCAAGACAGAGACAAAGACAGAGTTGACATCTCACCTCCCAAGACTATAAGCAAGAACAGGGCTGCTCTCTGTGTCTGTCAGGTGATGCTTTGAACCTGTATGGGTGGACAATTATGTCTTCAAACCCAAGTGCTTGGAAGACTTGCTGGCCATGACCTCTTGGGCCTCACCCTAGTCTGAACAGGCAAGACTTAGCTAGCAGTGAGTGGGTTCAACCTGGGATTGATTAATCACAGCATGTGGATACCCTAAAGGTGAGGANGATGAGGTTGGGGCAAGGTGGATCCAGATGCCACAGAGTCCATTGCCAGTGTCATCCCCTTACAGTGCAGGTAACTTCCCAGTCACTGGACTCACCAAGCTTTGTCTCCACTCTTGCCCCTTTGCNTGGAGATTTAGTGGAGCTTGAGACCCCACAGGCCCCTCCATCTGTGTGCCAGCTGTGGACAGTGGGACTCTTATATGGAGTGTCCAGAGTCTGGGCCACCCCTGTCCCACACCCCTCTGTCTTCCTTCCACAGAGACAGTCCTCAGACCCAGGGCGTTGCCATGGGGATTGTGAGCTGGAGTCTATTTTGAGATCATGTTAGAGTGTGATTTTTTAGTTCTGTCTGGGCTGCCTGTTAGTTTCACTGTTTGTCCAATGACTATCTAGAGAGTTTGGAATGGTTTTGCTCCACAGATACTACTCCTTGACGTGGAGGATAGACAGTTAGCATCCAGTCTGACCAGTATGTACCTGCTAGTGGTCCGTAAGAATCCCCATGACCAAGGGATGATGAGGTAGGACATGCCTTCCTGCAGGAGGTGTCCTCAGCCAAGATTCAGCACTCCTAGCTGCTCACTCAGCTGACTGTTGCTGGCTGGTCCTGTCTGCAGAAGGCAAGGGAGTGGTGGATGCCCCAGAAGAGAGGGGGAAGGGCCTTTTAGCAGAGAGAGTAGCATAGCAAAGGCCAGAAGTGGAGGTGCTGGTGACATCTGAGAGTAGGGGTTAGTTCAGGGGCGTCAGGGATGTGAGGGCTGGCAAGTGGCTATTGCTAGGTNCCAGATGTAGACCCTAACCATTTCCTATGTCTTTATTATCTGCCGCCTACACTCAGAGGTTGTCTCCAACCTCCCTTACTATGCTGGTGAGAAGGATGGCCCAGAGGAGCCTGGGGGGACCGAGGGGGAAGCAGCGCTCTGATTCCAGCTTCCATTTGCCTGCCTTTCCCCTCCTGTTTCCATTCGGTAGATGAGGAAACAGAGACTCAAAGGGCCCCAGGGACTTTTCCAAGGTCCTATGTCATTGGCTTGTCTTTCGTTTGCTGTAGGCAGAAATCTTTCTCTGAAAATGCTGTCCTCTCTTCCAGGAAGCCCTCCTTGGTGACGCCGCGTGGCTACTCTCACCAGGAGAGCTTTGGGATGACTCTCCAGGTNCACAGTATGCTGTTGGGACTGGCTGCATTTGCTTGCATTCAAGCGTGTGCAACCTTCTTCAGATATGTCTATGAGCCTCAGTTTACTTACTAGAGAGATGGGTGTTTGTTACAGGGAGGGTTTCTCAAATACTGATGATCATAAAGTCCCCAACACAGGATTAGACACCTCTTGGCTCNTTCTGCCCAAAGGCAGTGGCATCCTCCAGTATTCTCTTCCCCGGACCTGCTGGGAGTCAGAATCTTATGCCTCATCTGTCCCCCAGCCCAGCTCAGAGCCTGGGAAATCTGTCAAGTCAGGTTTGAATGAGGGTGAGCCAGCCAGCCTTGTGTCTGGGNGGTGAGAGGCTATTTTGGGAGTGAGTCAGGGAAGGAGTGCTTTGCTTTCTTTGCTCCTCGTGACTACCAGAGACGGTGGAGCCCTGCACGCCTGTCGTGGACACCTAGTGAGCTCCAAGTCAGGGACTGAGCAGGGAAGGAGATGGACTGTTATACGACCTGACAGCCAGAGGCCACATGAGTCTAACCCCCACCCCTTACCACTCTCAGCTTGCCCACCAGCGGNACCTGAGAGAGGAGGATGGAGGAGAACAGGAAACTCAGATTCTGACATGTTAGACTAATTCCCAGCTCTCCTACCTATTCCCTACCTCTCCGTTTCCAGTAAACCTTTGTCCTACCCCATCTATTTGTTTACTCNTTTTCTCCCTCTGCCTATTTGAACTATTTAGCTAGTCATTTACCTACTCACCTATCTGCCCATCCACCCCACATCCATAGTCCATATATCCATCTACCCATCTGTCTGTTTTTAACCTTCCAGTATCTATCCAACAATCCATCTTCTATCACATTCCATGTACAAATCCATCCATCTCTTCATTATCCACTATCAATCTATTTGTCCATCCATTATGCATCTATGCATTTTCCATCTTGATCCCATGCATCTATGCATCTTCCATCCATATACTATGCATCCATCCTTCCATTGTTTGCTCACCCATCATTCATCGTTCCATTCATTATCCATCTATCCATCCATCCATCCATCCATCCATCCATCCATCCATTATCTTCTCATCCATCTGTCTGTCCACTATTCATCAATCTATTCTCCATATATCCTTCAACTACCCATCAATCCACCTACTCATCCTCTTGCCTTTCTGTTCCATACATCTATCTGTTCATCCATTGCTCATCCATCCGTATATCCATTCATCTATTAGTCTATCCACTCTCCATCTTCCACCAAACTTTCAATTCTCCATCATCCCCCTATCCATTTTTATCTCCATCCATATTCCATGCATCATCCATCCATCATCANTTCACCTTCTAGCCATCATCTGTTCACCCATTTCTCCATCCACTGGCCCACCCATAATTTCCAAGCCACCATCCTTTCATCCATCATCTATCTACTCTTTTGCCCCCAATACTGTAATCTGTGTTTCGTGGTGTACTGAGCCCCACAATAGATGGTAAACAAGCTANACTGATAATCCGCTTTCCCTACTAGAGACCACCACTGACAATGAATTTGGTACTTACAGTCAACTGTGTGAATCTTATAGTATCCCTAGATGCTTGGAAAGATTTGAGCATGGTACTCTGACAAGAGATGGGGGTGAGAGGGGATCAAATAGACACCTGGACAAAAGACTCTTGGAGAAGACCAAATTTCAGCTTGAAGGCCATCTAGAAGTCTTTCTGTCCTTCTGTCACTCTAGCTGAGAGAAGAGCTTTAGGTTGTGGCCCGAGGGGCGAAGGCTCTGTGGTCTTAGAGGGACTGCCCAGAAAGCCAGGGATCTGAGGCTTACTGAGGGCTATGGGACAAGACAGTTGATGAAAAGGGGGACAAGGAATTGGGGGGGGGCAACTAGACAATGTCAGGTCAAGGGATAGGAGAATATCTGCCTCTCTGCTATTGGACATATCTGTCTATCGGCCACAGTTGATGGCCTGGCTTCCTGTCAGGATCTGGATGTGCTATGAGGCTGGCTTCTTTTCTAGAAGTTCTGTTCCTTGATCACTAGAGAGAGGGAAGCTCAGTGCTATGGGTCCTGGGTACCAAGGTTCTGGTGGCTTNTGCTGTTCATGTAAATCTTAGAAACACTCCCACCTTTCCCTGCTGTATATGCAGAAGATTTGAGTCAATCTCAGCTACCCTGAGCTTATTCCTAACCTTCTGGTGGTTTCATTTTCTTCAGTGACTGCATATTCACCTCCCACAGGGTAGGAAACTGGAACTCTGTTTTCCAAGGGAATTAATTGCTTGGGGGATTCTGGGTTAGGCACATCTAGGCCTCTATCTAGCTTGTCATGTGGCCTCTATGTCATTGTCTTGCCAACTCTGGGCCTCTACTTCCCATGGGTGATAGGAGAGAACTTGAAGCCTCAGTTTTTCCCTTTCTGCTCTGAGGGTCTAGGACCTGGGCATTTGGTGAGTCCTTGCACAACATGGAACAATTGTGAGTTCTCACANGGCACAGAGCAGACANGTACCAGACAATCAGGAGTCTGTCATCTGAGAGTGGATCTGGCTGGCACAGGGGAGGGGGTATAAACTCAGCATAGGCCCCTGTATGCTGTAGAAGATAGATTTTCCTTGAGCTGATAATGCTGCCTTGTGTTTGNAGAGTGGTTTATAGATTTTGAACGTATGTCTTCATAAGTCTTCTGATCTGAATTTTGAGTGTTGATTAAACAAGAGTATGTATAGAGTGGNTAAGTCAAGACTAGTCCAGACATTGGGATGAGGGAGGGAACTTCAGTCTTCCTTAGACTCAAGGCAGATAGACCACAAGGAAATACAACATCTCCTGTTTTCTTTTCATTATGTTATGATAAATAAAAATGGACACAAAATATGTTCATGATATTTACCNTTCTCAGTTGCATACTTGAGATATAATATATTTTAATAGAGTGACCCCTGCCCCTTGGAAACCACAGAACTGGTAGTTTTGACTCCACTGATACAGCCATTAGNAGCTGGTGTGTCTTGGGTATGGTCCATGATAGACATTGGGGCCATTACTTCTGCATCCCATCACATGGATGTCTTGTGAGCATCTGAAGGATGCTTTTACAGAGATAACAGATAGGGATCCTACAAACTTCATGAGATACAGCAGTAAGCCATCTTCACATGTACACATATGCATGGGCATCTGGCTTCATCCCCAGCTCCATCCTGACACATCAAATTCTGATGTTAACATGAATCTAGAGTAGGAGCCCAGACCAGGCTCTGCCAAAGNTTGGCAGCATCAGACTATGAGAGAGCCCTAGGTGGGCACTGAGGTCTGGGCAGCTAGGTTTGGATAGGGCTCAGACCTTGCCACATGTAGGCTAGAGCTCCCTGGCCACTAGTAGTCAGTAGCATTTGGCAGTACCAGTGCTTTGTATACTTAGGAACTCCCCAAATACCTGTAAGTCCCATATAACTCCATTTGGAAGATAGACAAGTTGCCATTCAGTTACCCCTCAGTTCTCAGTATTAGACTCCCATCCTGGAAGAACATTAAGGCAGACAGCATTAGTAGAATCTCCTTCTATGATGCTGTGATGGGGTCTCAGTATGAGGCATCAGCAAGCAGGCTAAGGACAGAACAAGGGAGAGCCCCTTTACACATATGTAGTCCCCTATTCTTCATTAGACATATAGACAGGCCTAGCTTATTATGGCTCANTTTTATCATCAATAAAAAGCAATAAATGTTTGGCAAAAAAATTAAATTCTGAATTTTTATCTTCTCTGGGGCTAGTGCTCTGCAGGGTGGTATTGTGTCTATAGTCTAGACAGTGGAAGATGCTGCAGCTCCCACATACCATGTGAGCATAAGGAGAAATTCTGATCTTTAGGCTAGTGCTCTGCAGGGTGGCATTGTGTCTATAGTAAAGACAGTGGAAGATGCTGCAGCTCCCACATGCCATGTGAGCATAAGGAGAAATTCTGATCTTTAGGCTAATGTTCTGCAGGGTGGTATTATG
>LZPO01117184.1:91186-110676 GCA_001675575.1 Neotoma lepida
AAATTAAAGTCTCTGGCATGTTTGCACTGTGTGTCTTCTTTCCTCAAGCTAGGTGGGCACCCTGATGGTATGTCACTCATGCTCCTGGTTCCCTCATTGTGCAGACTCCTATGTTCACATTTGGGGGTCCAAGCAGTCTTTTTCCTCCACTCAATGATAGCCACCTGGGCTGCTAAGCACCCAGCTCTTGGGCCTTCCAGGTACACGGGGATTGTAGGGGCTGTGAACCCAGCCAGCTTACCCCTGTCTTCATTCCTTCATACCTAAAGACTCCAGCTGACACCATCAACAGCCTTTGTCACATTTCTACCTGGTTTCCAATCAGCACTTCAAGCCTTGTTTGCACACAAATGAATTCTTCCCCTGCACAAGCGGTCATCTCCTGGGGATGAACCTGAGGACTTGTGACTTACCTTTCTCACTCCAAATCTGACCCCCTCCCCCGGAATATTCTGTTGGTTCTACTTTCATCAAACCTCCACCCTCTGACCCCAT
This sequence comes from Neotoma lepida, assembly GCA_001675575.1. NCBI lineage: Eukaryota > Metazoa > Chordata > Mammalia > Rodentia > Cricetidae > Neotoma > Neotoma lepida. The sequence goes on from LZPO01117184.1 coordinate 91,682, forward strand.
TTCTATCCACCACTAACTACCTTGGTCTCCCATGGTGACAGAAACAGCAGAAATCCTTGTACCCCATCCCCTACCATATTGTTTCTAGGGTGGCATGTATCTTCTTGACACTGTATGGTCAAGGCTATGGAGGTTTGTATCTTCAGCAGCGTTTGTGGGAGCCCAGCTGGGAGACTGGCTCCCACATTTTACCCCAGGNGACTCTTGAGGAATGAGGGATAAGAGATTTAGATGGAAGAATAGAGGGGAGAGAGACAGATAGAAACACAGGATAGCCTCGGGAGGGTCTGGATCCTTATCCACCGGCCCCTTCTGTCTCTTCTAAAGGGCTATTTATAGGAATGCCAAGGGATGGAGCAAAAGACCTCACCCCAGCACAGCTAAGTGCAGACCCTTTCCAATCACCTAGTAACCTTGCCCATGGTCAAGCAATCCTCTAATGCAGCCCTGCTGGGTGAGGCAAGCTTAGATCTCACTAGGAAACCTTTGTGGGCCTCTACAACTCCCCCTTCTTGATATAAAAAAATACAAGGTATGTTTGTGATGGTCTGAGACCAGCCAGAGAACCACATCCAGGAGACAATATTCCCAGATATACCCACCACTCACTTTGGGGGTGGTTCCTGAAGAGGGAAGAGCNTTTTATATACTGTGGGATGAGAGATTAAGGTGACAAGGTGGCTCTGGAATTCACAGCAGCATGCCACTGCATGAAGGCCATGTAGCATCCTAGCTTTTGGTCTCCCTCCCTACAAATGGGAATTCCATAATTAAAAAACAAATGAAGGGAGGTTTTAGTAAGATGATGAATTAAATATAACCACCAAGATAATTATATCAAATAAAAGCCTAAATACTTGGAGATGAATAGATACAATGGTTTATAGACAGGAAGCTGAGGTGAAGTACCCCAGTGAGGAGCTCTGTTTGAGTGATTAGCCTCATGGCCATAGCCATGATGGGGGGGCCTTGAAGGAAGAGCTAGACTCATCAGCTCCCTCAAGTTTCTGGACAGTTAGGAGTGATAGCCATCATGGATATAATGACAGGGGTCCTGAAAGGAGGCATCTTTTAGTTTTCTTCAGTTGGGGAAGGGTGAGAACTCTGCTCCCTAAGAGCTTCAATGTCAGAGCACAATGTCTTATCAGCTCTGTCCTGGGAAAGAGACTATAGGGTCATGGCCTGATTTCTGAGAGAGAGAGAGAGAGAGGGAGAGAGAGAGAGAGACAGAGACAGAGACAGAGACAGAGACAGAGACAGACAGACAAACACAGACAGACACAGGCACAGAGACACAGGCAGACACAGACAGACAGAGAGACTGAGAGAGAGAGACTGAGAGACAGAGAGAGACAGAGAAAGAGTCAGTAATCACACAAGTAGGTCTCCTCAATGAGCATATGGACAAGGACCTTGTGCCAGGTTGTGGGGTAGGTGCTTTCCGTGCAAGAATGTGGCTCTCTGACGGTGCTTTCCATGGACTAGCCTGTAAGCTGCACATCTCAGCCCCTACCACAGTGAAAGATGCACATGTAAACAAAAGGCCACACATACNACTCACTATGTTCCAGGTCCCCTTCCACGGCACTACAGGATTTCTCANAGAGTTCACTGTCCAGAAGAAACTGAGCTTTTTAANCTCAATGCTTTGGACATATTTAACCAATGGATCCATTCTCCCCAGGTCAGTTGGCACTGATACACTAGGGAGGGCCAGGGAGCAGCACTTCCTGGTCCCCTCAGTGAGAACAGTCACATGATTCATTCTGGCCAATGAGCCTTGAGTGAAGTGACTTGGTTATGTCCTGGATGGAGTATTAACTAGCAGCACAAAACCTTCCAGAACTTTCCTTTGTTCTATAGTCAAGAAGGTTTTAAGTTAGAGGCTGCTAAGCCTAGGTCCTGAAGCAAGGTAACCTTGCCACTGAAGGAGACACTCAGCAAAAGAACATGATGTCTTTAAACCACTCTGCCTTTGGGGGTCTTGGAGGGTCACAAGTAATCCATNTTTGTTCCTGAGCACATGGGCTGCTCAGGAGGTCAGTAGAACATCTGATTTTTACAACATCTCTAGATGTTGCAGGGGTCTGCACAGAGATGTCCCCTACATAATGAATTCCTAGATCTGGTTATATTTAGCATAGTTGAACACTGCCCTGGAGTGGCCCACCCTATTTTAGGCTTCTCCTTTAGAACAATCTTTGACATGTACACCCCTCTCTTAAAATGTGAGTGACACTTACTTCCAAGTCTACACACCCTCCTGACAACAGGAACACATACCGTGTCAAGGTTATCATGTTGCAAGCACTTTACCCCCTGACTCATCTTCCCAGACCCTAGTCTGGGACCTTTGCTCTTCTAGTTATCAAGAATTCAACTAGGAACATTCTGGAACATGTCTTTGGGTTACAAAGCCATGAGATCACCCCATCACTAGGAGAAGACAATATCCATGTCACCAGTTGTTCCCCAGAGCCCAGCCCACATTGTGTAGGATTCACTTCCTGTAGCTGCTCATTTTCACATCATGGCATCTCCACCCCCTGAAGCCCAAGGACACAGCTACTCATTCTGGATGTCCTTCCAGCTAGGCAGAATCTTGAGGACAGGAAGCAGGAAGTGTTATGTAATCTAAACTTGCTCATCATTGAGTGATTCAGTAGTCCAGGAGCCAAGCTTACAGGTGGCCAATTCACACAAACCAGATTCCCAGCTCAAGCCTCTTACGTTAAGCCAGCNCTGCCCACATACGGGGACACCATGACCATATTTGTCTGATCTTTCCCTTTAGATTCCTGTAATCAATAATCGTTGGATCTTATTTCTAAATTCCTAGGGAGAACCTGACTGGCCAGACATAGTTTGGGCTTGTAAATTGGTGACTGGTGCCCAGGCTGGCCCATAACATAAAGAAATTTCTTCATAGGCATGATAGATTGTGCTTGGTAAGCGTGGGGTCTGGTGAGCAGATGGCACCTGTGGAAGACAAAGGCATTTTCTTTTTTTCAGAGATACAGCCTTGGCCATAGAAACATAGCTTGGTGAATGTCTATCCTATTTCAAACTCTTGGCACTCCCTTGGTCTAGCTCACCCATGCAGGGCACAACAGGTCTGGATACATGCAGCCACCCTTGGTTTACAGGTAGATCAGTTGAAAAATACCAGATGGGGGCCATTCAGAGCAGAGTCAAATGTGAACCCAACGCTGAACCCCAAATAGTCCAGAATATTAACTAGTACAAAGCATATTAGATTCCATGGGTATGCTTAGCTCATGCCCTGTCCTTCTTACAGAGGATCATGTATTTATTGAGTATCTACTAAGGCAGGCTCATTCTATGTCATGTTTTAAAAATTCAATTTGAGAAAATGTTATTAAAAGGCTATTATTTGCTGGACACCTAAAAGAATACGGAAGCCAGATTCTGCACTAACGATAGAACTCAGCGCCATATTGACTGAGGTGCACCTTCTGCCTGGGCTGGAGTGAGAAGGGAATGGTATAAATCTGCTGCTGAGAGCAGGTGTGTTCTTCAGTTGCATTGCTTAACATATTAAAGATAACCTCACAGTGTGCATCGATGTCACATTAAGTAACTTCCTGTTGAATTCATTTGACCAAAAGCGAGCCCAAATTTGAACACTGCACTTGCGTCTTCTGTCGTTCGTGGTTGCAGCCCTGTCTGCAGTCATGTGAATAAAATTGCCCATAATTCCACCGTTAGGAAAAAAAAAATCCCCACAGAGCTTTGGTACATATTCTCTGATGTGTTTATCAAGTGCCCTCTCTCTGCACAGACGGAAGTGACACTTTGAGCTGGTNCATACCTGCCTGAGGGAGAAATTTACAAGCCAGATAATAAAGGAGGCAAATCTAACTAAAACATTCAAAACCTTGAGCAGAAACAAATAATATACAGTTAAAAGTAAAGTAAAAATAAATATCAGTCAATGGACAAACATGTCCTTAGGCTACAATTATACAGGATGTGGCCAGAAGGTGGAAGTTAGCTTCTTCACTGTCAGATGGGAGGCTTTTCTGCCCTACCAAAAGGTCCCAAGCTTATTAAAATTTGACCCTTTTTGTTAATTTTAAAAGTAAAAACAAATGTGAATAACATGTTTTATACTCATTCTAATCTAATTCATACGGGAGCATTCAAGACTTTTGCCCCAAGTTTTCCTCTGAAGCAGTCTCTCTGAGCACCTCCCGCTGCCAACTTGCCATCAGGAGTCCCCAGGAAAGTCAGGCTAAAGGAGGAAAACCCACTGCCAGCTTGCCATCGCTGTGACAGAGTCCCCGGGAAAGTCAGGCTCAAGGAGGAAAAGTTCATTCTGACCCGTGGGTTCAGAGGGTTCAGCCCACAGCCACTGGCTTCCCTGTTTCTGGATGGTGGTGAGGTAGAATGGCCTGGTAGGAATGTGCGGTGGAGCATCTGCTCCCCTCATGGTGGCCAAGAAGCATGAGAGAGAAAGGAAGAGATCAAAGACCCCTCAAAGGCACACATCCAGTGACNCCTCTCTTCCGAGTACATGCACCTGCTAAAGTTCGCACCATCTTCCAGTAATATTGGGGATTGTATCTCTAATACATCAGCTTTGGAGCAATGTTTCAAATCCAAACAACACCCTGCTTTTGATAAATTATGTCCAATAAAATATGTCCAATATTATTCTAGGCAAAGGCTGGTCCTGTTGACTTGGCAGTATCCATAGGTACAAAAAGGCATTTTATTTGCCTNATCAGCCACAAGTTTGGTCAGAAATTTTCCTAAATAATCACAGGGAAATCTATTCTATTTCCCCTTCCAAGGGAGATCCTTGCACCATCAACNCCCTTAAGCCCTCCTTATTACCTAGCCTCTCTGGGTCTGTGGACCANAGCATGATTATCTTTTAGTTTACAGCTAATATCCACTTATAAGTGAGTGCATACNGTATTTGTCTTTCTGGGTCTAGGGTATCTCACTTAGGATGATAGTTCCATCCATTTGCCTGCAAATTTCATGACGCCATTGTTACCGTTGAGTAATACTCCATTGTGTAAATGTACCACACTTTCTTTATCCATTCTTCAGTTGAGGGACATCTNGGTTGTTTCCAGTTTCTGGNTGTTATGAATAAAGCTTCTATGAACATAGNTTAGCAAGTGTCCTTGTGATAGGATGGAGTGTCCTTTGGGTATAGGGAGTGGTATAGCTGGGTCTTGAGGTATATCGATTCCCAATTTTCTGAGAAACTGCCATATTGATTTCCAAAGTGGCTGTACAAATTTGGGGTTGGGAACAGGAGGGATCACCTGGGGTGGGGGAGGGGAAATGCTAGGAGAAATTACCAGAATTGGGGGGCATTTGGGGGTGAGGTGGAAACCTAGTACAAAGGAAACTGTATGGAATCTAGGAGAGTAACCCGAGCAAAGACTCCTAGTCACAGGGGACACGGAGCCTGAACCAGCCATCTTCTNTAGCCATGCAATGCGCCAAGTGGAGGGATCTGACACCAACCCAGCTATAAAGCCTTTGACCTACAGTGTGTCCTATCTTCAGTGTGTTCTGGGACCAGAGCCTGACAGAGTNCTCATCAAAGAGAACAGAGAGACTTCATCCAGCAACTGACTGGAGCAGATGCAGAGTCCCACAGCCAAACATTATGTAGAGCTCAGGGAGTCCTGCAGAGGAGGAGGAGGAAGGATCAGAGGACCCAGAGGGGTCAGGGATACCGAGAGAACATGGCTCACAGAATCAGTTGACTGGGACTCATGGGGGCTTGCAGAGGTCAGGGATCCTGTTAAGGGTCTGACCNAGGTTCCCTGCATATATGTTATGGCTGAGTAGCTTGGTGTTCTTGTGGGATTCCTAACAGTGANAGCAGGGTAATTGCTGACATTTTTGCCTAATTATAGGACCCTTTTCCTCCTACTGGGTTGCTTCGTCCAACCTTGATGTGATGGTATGTGCCTGGTCTTACTGTAGCATGTTATGCCATGTTTAGTTGATGTACCTGGGAGGCTTGCTCTTTTCTGAGAGGAGCATGGATCTGAAGGAGAGGGGAGATGGGGGGGCAAGAGATTAGGAGGAGGGGAGGGAGAGGAAACTTCAGTCAGGATGTAATATATGAAATAATAATAGCAGGTTGAACTATTAATAAATGAGTTATCAAGGATATGAAGAATGGGGATGGAGAAAAAATTCAGGGGTTATGAGTATGTACTACTCTTTCAGAGGACCCAGGGTCAGTTGCTAGTACCAATACCAAGTGGTTTACAATTGCCTGAAAACTCCAGTTCCAGGGGATCTGATGGCCTCTCTTGGTGCTCAGTGGGTACCTGCACATACATACACTGAGACACATACACACATAAAACAATAAATATTTTTTTTTTTGGTTTTTCGAGACAGGGTTTCTCTGTGTAGCTTTGGTGCCTTTCCTGGAACTCACTCGGTAGCCCAGGCTGGCCTCGAACTCACAGAGATCNCTTTCCTGGAACTCACTCGGTAGCCCAGGCTGGCCTCGAACTCACAGAGATCCGCCTGCCTCTGCCTCCCGAGTGCTGGGATTAAAGGCGTGCACTACCACCACCCNGCTCAATAAATACTTCTTTAGAAACATTTTAAAAGATATAGATGCTGGGGAGATGGCTTACTTGCAAGCCTGAGGACCTGAATTTGGATTCCTAGAGTCCATGCCACCGTTGGCTACACAGTGAGTTCAGGGGCAGAGTGACTGATCAGCTCATCTGTAATTCCAGCCTTGGAAAAGAGAGGTGAGTGATCTCCTGGATAAGCTGGCTAGCTCTCGGTTTGAGAGACCCTGCCTCAGTAAACAGGGTGGAAGAAGGGTTGAGATTGAGGTTGACTCCCGACATTAACTCCTAGCCTCTGTACACATGCAAAATGTGTACAGACCACACATAGACACATGCAGATGGAAAAACTTGGAGGCTGTAAAGGAGTCAAATAGAACAAAAACAACACGAGCACCGCTGTTCCAGGTCCAAATCACTCTTTCCTGAGGAGCCGCATGTCTGCAGCCCATGTCTGTGTGCTGGGCCATCGGACCGTCCACCATCCAACCTTTCTACCCAGCCAGATCCATGCCCACACTCCGNGCTTAGACCAGGAAGCACATAGGTCTCTTATACCCTCAAGTTTCCCAAAACGATTTTTAGGTATTACAGAAAGAGCGGATCTCTGAGTGTTTTAAGCAAAAGCCCAAGTTAAAAGTTATGCTAAATAACATTGTCTTTGAATACTTCTGTTTTATCTAGGAATCACGCAGCTATCCCAATGAGTATTCGTGACTTNACTCAGTTTAGTTTTCGGCCCAATGTTTTCAGTTACCCAAAACCTCGGAACTTACCACCAAACCGACAAATTACAAAGCAATGTTGGAATTCAATTTCATCATTGTAANGGTTTGATCCAAACACAGATTAGAGCCAAGTGTGTGACACACACCTGTAATCCCAACACTTGGGGGTTAGAAACAAAAGGATTAGGAGTTTGGGGTCATCCTTGGCTACACAATGAGTTTGGGGATAACCTGGGCTCTGTAAGACCATGTCTAACTAATAATCCAACCAAGCACAACACAGATTTATGTTTTCCATAGACATAGGCATGTCAAGCCTTTGATCAACAGACCTGTATTGGTTTAAATAGAACATATTCCAAGTAGAATAAAAATATACATTTTAATTTTATCTAATACTGGTAAATCAGAATGTAAAGTTTATTCTTACTAAGACAAAATTTGAGTTTGAGTGGGTAGCATTTACTTAAATATGAATCTATTTGCATTAACTTTTAAAATAGCTGGAATATTTTGGAATGTAACACTAAAAAAGTGACTGTTTTAAGTGTAAAGTTTCTAATTAGTGTTTTAGTATAATCATAGTGTAGTATAAAATGGCCACACTCTAACTTTGTAACATTCTGTCACCTTAAGGAAACGCCACCTGTAACAGCTCTGGGCAACTCCTAATCTCTTTCTGATTCCATTGACCTTTCTCTTGTGGACATTTCATATGAACAGAAAGGGACATTTCATATGAACAGACTTGTGCCTTATATATACATCTGATTCCACCACCACCACCACCCCCTTTTAGAAAGATTTTATGTGTATGGGTATTTTGCTTGCATGCATCTCTATGCACCGTGTTCATATAGTACCTTCAGAAGCCAGAGGAGGCTGTCTGATGCCCTGGAACTGAAATCACAGATGGGTTCGAGCCACCATGTGGGTGCTGGGAATCAAACCCAGGTCCTTTGGAAGAGCAGCCATTGCTCTTAACTGCTGAGCCATCCATCTAGGCCTTAGACTACTTTAAGGTTCATCTGTGTACTGGAGCTGGTATCATGACTGATTGTTTGACAGCATTCTGCTACACACACGCAGGCCATTTCCCCTTTGTTGTTATTCTGAACAAAATCACCATGAACATCAGTGTAGAATGTGCATATAAATGTATTTTCATTTCTGTCAGGCAGCAGCCAGGGTCATAAATTACTCAGATTAAGATTCTGAGAAGTCACTAACCTCCCTTCCATCATGGCTGCACACCATCTCCCATTCTTCCCTTAACATTTTTATATCAGTTCCTGATATTTTTGTATCAGTCCCTGTTACTTCCATGTGATGTTGATTCTGCATGTCTCTGACGACTGATTCCGATCATCTTTTGGTGTGTTTATTGGCCGTGTGGACAGCGTGGATGACAGCTGGAAGAATTGTCTAAGTCCTTGGCCTAGTTTTAACTGGCTTGCCTCTTCATTGCTGAGTTGTAAGAAGCTTCACGGACTTGGGGCATGGGTTCCCTTGTTGGACATTGTGGTTTGCAGGACTCTCCAGGCTGCCAGTTGTCTCTTCACTTTCTTTGAGTTGGCCTCTGTAGGAATACCTTTTGTACTGAGTACATTAAAAGTATTACATTTCAATTTTCTGATTTTCCTGGAAAATTTGAGGGATAGTCTATTCATATGAGTGCTTCTTTATCTCTATAAGCCAATTAGAAGGGAGCTCATAGACTTCAAGAGGCACTGTAATCTAATTTATTAATCCCATCTGGACAGAGAACATTGCCCACTTACATAATCAGAGCTAAAGGATTTTCTGAATTGCAGACATGGCTGTTGATAGGAAGAAGGCAAAGGCTTCAGTTTACAATGTCAGCCACGATTCAAGGGCAAATGGAAACATCCAGTGGTCCACACAGCACAGAGGTCGCTTACTATCCTGGTTGGCACAAAATTACTCACAAAATCCAAAGGAGACACACAGAAAGACTACAGAGCCAAACTATCTGTCAACCAACAGATGAGACCGTCACCAACCATCAGCCTGTTTGTAGTGACCACTGGTGTTGGCATCCAGGTATTAGTGCCACTAGCAAGAATTAACTCAGAAGCAGACCCAAATATCAAATTCAGAGTTAGTACTCGTGGAAATTAAAAGTGGACTCAGTAGCATTTCCTGCCACTTTGTGCTTACCTCTGTGAGCAGATAAATGCCTGGGTTCAAAGAGCTTGCTGGTCTCCAGCCATGGTTTAGCTGGCTCTGCTGGACACATCTGGAAAGCATCACAGATCCTAAAGGGCCAGTAACAAAACCCTTGTAACTTTTCAAAAACTAGTACCAAAACATGGCTTCCCAAACAGACACAGCAATGGCTGCATGCTAACTTGGGCCTAGTTTTATTGGGGCATACTTGACAAGCAGGCACACACACACACACACACACACACACACACACACAAACCACATGGCTTTATAAACATATATTGCCATAATGAAGCTAATTAACACATTTATCATCTCAAACACTTCCTTTATTACATTTAAAACTTGGCCACCTCTTAACAGATTCCAAGCATACAACACAGTGTTTATTGGAATCATCATACCAAAGCTTAGCTCTCTGGAACTTATTTATCTTGTATAACTGACCCCTCATCTCCCAGTACCTGCTGTTCTCCCTTGCTTTGATGAGTTAGAATGTTTACTTTACACACACATGCATGCTTATGCCTCTAAGATTTTATGTCACTAAGTGTAACGATCTCTAGGATCACATCTGCACTGCTGCAAGTGGTAGAGTTTTAAGGACGGATAGCATTCCTGTCTGTATGCNTATACATATAATCATTAAATCAGACATTCTAATTTATTATAATAAAGGAGCATTATACAGTAATTGTGAATGCTACTCACTCTCTTGGAATTATTCAGTAAAATAGGATATCACATCATATTAGAATAATGAAACATTAATATACTATCAACTATTATTTTCTGGATCCATCAATCAGTTGGACATTTAGATTTTATTTTGTCTCTTGATTTTCTTTCATAGGTATTTTTTTTTTTTCAAGACAGGGTTTCTCTGTGTAGCTTTGGCGCCTTTCCTGGAACTCACTCAGTAGCCCAGGCTGGCCTCGAACTCACAAAAATCCGCCTGCCTCTGCCTCCCGAGTGCTGGGATTAAAGGCGTGTGCCACCACCGCCCGGCTCCTTCATAGATATTAAGGGTATAGCTCTTTCCCCTTGGTTAAACTTGTTTCAAAGAACTTTGTTCTTTTGGGTGGTGTTATAAGTGTTTAGTTTATTCTGAAGAGTTTGTTGTTAATGTATAAAAATGCAACTTTTTTTTTTTGCATGCTTGTCTTGGATTTTGTTTAACTTGTTGATTGCATTTAAAGGTAGTGCTCCAGTGGCACAATCGGTTAGCACGAGGTATTTATATGATTGTATTTTAAGTATGTAGTACGTTTGATGTACTGAAATGATTACCATAGTCACATTAATATCTGCAGCTCCTTATGAAGCAAATTAAAAAAAAAAAAGACACCTGAATCTGAATCTCTTAGCACCTGTCCAGTGAGCAGTATAGCACCATGAAGCTTGGTTTGAAATGTCAGTTTGCCACAACTTAGAGTTACTTGTCAGGGAGCCACAACTGAACTGTCCACACCAGGTTTGGCCTGTAGGTGCTTCTGTGGAGAATTGTTTTGATTGCCTTAGTTGATGAGGAAAAGGCACCCTGAATGTGGGTGGTGCTTTCTAGTAGCAGACCAGAAAAAAAAGAAAGGTCATGGAAGAAGGAATATGATTGCCCTTCACTTGCTTGCGTCCCCCACTACCACCACATCACTTCACCCTGTTGCTGCTACTGTTAAATCCTTCACTGATGTCAGAACAATCTTTTCTGGGATTCCACTATGCACTGAGGACCAATAGCATCCAGGAACTCTCCAGGCCTTTAGTATTATATTGGAATTGCTGAGGCACCTAGCATCATAGACTGAATAACTACTGGGTCATGATAGCCCCTTTTGGATTATTTCAGAAATATTGCATTAGCTGATTTAATAATTTTTAAATAATTTTAATAATTTTATTATTAAAAATTTAATAATTTTTAGTGTATATTTATATAGTCTATTCTACTCTCCAGCAGTGGACCTTCGGTGAGTCCCCCTAGGCTTCTGCCAGGACCTCTTCCCATGACACTGGTCACAATCCCCAAACCCCAGCACTGAGTCAGTGGCCCTTCCAAGCCTTGCTCAGAATGGCAGACTCCTGGGATGATTGGAATGGGATTTTGGTCACTGTGGTTTGGCCACACTTCCAGTGAGGAACTCTGAGGTCATGAAGATGGTTGCTCCCTTCTCTCCCTTTTCCAGACCCACTAGACTCACCAGACTATTGGATGTCTATCCCTAATGGATAACCACTAATCGGGATATCTACTATTCTTAACTCCATCCTTTCCCCACTGATTGCAGTCTGTGCAGTGGAAAATGATCTAAAGTTTTCTTACAGTTAAACCCCCTCCTTTAATTTCCTTGGTTTCCCAAGAAAGGAAGCTAAACCCAAGTTCTTTTTGGCCACCGTTTAAAGGGAAAGAATCACCTTGCTGCCTTCTTGAAATGGTTCTCNCTCGACTCTACATTTTCTGGCCTGGCATTCTTCAGTAGTTGGCAGCAGTGTTGGTGGCNGGCATTTTTTTGTGGTGGGAGGGAGGGAGCCAGGTATATGACAGCAGAATTCACACCTGTCATTTTCCCTTTCCAGGTAGACCTCCTGCTTGAACAGTCCACAGATCCGTGGTTTCAGGGTTCTTCAGGGTGACAAGTTCCCATCTTCCTCACAGTTGGTTTATGGCCAATTACAGTTTACAACCTCTGTTCCCCATCGCCCCTGGGAAACATTCCGAAAACTGACTTCAGTTGAGTTTGAAGAGTCCCAAATGGCTTCTCTGTGGCTTACAGAAATGCTTCCAGCTTAACAATGTTGTACCTCTCCACAGTGGAGCCATCGCGAGCGCTTAGGCTCTCCCTTCACCCCGCCTCCCGCCGCCCCTGAAGACTGAAGAACTTCGTATTAAAAGCCATCCTTTCTTGTTCCTGCCTCCCTCTTTATGACAGAACTCTGCTTTGAAAGAACTCTGACCTACAGCTCCATAGCAAACTCCACTTTCTAGTTTTCCTCATCGGGCCCCTCTCAAAGTCTGGATTGAGCTCTGTGCCCTTTAAATATACACATTGGACCTTGTTTCTACTGATGGAATGATGATTAAATGTGATGCCGTTAGATGCTTTTTTTGAGTTTCTTATTACATCGTTCATAATTGTTTATAAGTTCTTCCATCTGCTGGCGGGCTAGGATGTGTTTGTGGTAACTNTTTTCATGTAACTGTTTTTATGTCCTAAGAAAAACTGAATAGGCATAGAAACAAAATCTATGTCTACTTCATTTAAACAGCTTTTCAAAGTTATTGAGTCCTAGTCTTGGCATTTGCTTAATTTTAAGGTGTGTGCATGAGTATAGATATGTACTTAAGGCATATGTATATATAAACATTTGAAAATGCTTAAAAATTTAAGATTTATTTTAATATATATACATATATGTATATGACCATTTTGCCTGCATGTATGTATATGTACCACGTACATGCCTCGTGCCTGTGGAGACCAGAAGAGGGTGTTAGAGAGATCTTGTCTCATCCCCCTGCCCTGAAAAATATAAAAACCTGGTTCACCTATTTAAAGACATACAAAGGATATTTGGAAGGTTACCAATAATGCTAATATGCCTCATTATGATATAAATATATTTCCTTTTTTACACTGACTTAACTCTGTGCCTTCAGATGTAACATGTTTTGCCTGTGTTTATGACAGATATTTGGAATACGATGTATATACTTCCTGATTTCAGCCACAGCTTCCCAGGTTTTCATTTAGAATATAATTGTTTTATTCAAAATAAAAAGATTCTCTAAACAAACAAACAAACAATAAACAAACAGAAAAGGACATTGGATGGCCCCATACACACGTACTAATTGGATCTAGTGGATTGNTAAAAAGAGAAAGGAGACATGGGAGAGGGTGGGTTGGGGAGAAATCGAGGGGGAGATGGTGAGGGCAAATAGGGGGTGGATGTGATCAAATTTTATTATAAATTTTTTCAAGGAATTTTTTAAAAGACATGAAGGAAACCATTTAATAAGGTTATAAACTCATGCATAGCAAATGTGTTTTTAAGCTGGGAAATGGTGGCGCACACCTTTTATCCCAGCACTCAGGAGGCAGAGGCAGGTAGATCTCTGAGATTGAGGCCAGCCTGACCTACCATCTACAGAGTGAGTTCTAGGCCAGCCAGGGCTGCACAGTGAAACACTGTCTCAAAAAACAAATAGAAAGAACAAAAAGAATGTTTTGACAAAGAAGATTAAAGACAAAGGAAATAATTTTTATGTGGTAAGATTTGTCCTAAGATAAAAAATTGATCCAAAATGGGAATAGGTAAACATGAACACAACTAAAATACTAAATTATGCTGTAAAAGTATTATGAAACTTAAAACTTAGATAACCTAGGTACAAGGAAGTTGATTCTAATTAAGGGTTGTTAACATTTCTAAGGTCAAAAGTCAATACCCTGAGATAAAACCAGTGCTTAAATGAAAACAGTGTAAAGATGCCTTTACTTCTTCATCCACACTGTGCTCTTCACTATTCTAACTTTAAATACAATATTCACATTATGTCATTATGTAAGTGGTGTGCCAAATGCAGAGGACAAGATAAAAATATCAGACCTGAGTCATAATGGCAAACAGTAGATTTGATATTACCCAAGGATTTCTTCCGCAATGGTGCTGCCAATTACTGTCTCTCTCCTGAAGGTTGCCTTCCGACCCAGTCAGCTTCCTTTTTACCAGATTATAGGAATGTGTTTATAGCAAAAAGGGACATAGAATATTTGGCCTCTGTCAGGTTCAGAGGAAACTCCATTTCCCCAAACTCCAAAAGGCAGTCCAAATATCCAGAAATGGGCCCCCAATCTGGACTTTAGGAGGATTTTTGGTGGTTAGATAAAAGCCAGCATTCCTCAAGAACTTGTGAGGCCACTTCCCTTCCACCAAAAGGAGTCATTTCCCTTACCTCTGACAGAAGGGACACATGGCTACCTGCAGCATCAGGCTCCTTCAGTATCACAAGTACCTGTTATACATTTCAAAACCCTTCTTACCTTTTCCCTTACCCTAGGCCCCCTCCAGCTCACAGGCTTCCCTTCCCCCAGCTTGTCATTTTCCTTATAACCCTGCTATTCTTGATATGCCCCCCTCCTCTCTGTTATAGTNTGCTCCTGCTTCTCTCACTATGTTTTCTCTATTCTCTAACCCCCACTAATCTCCTCTCTCTCACAGATAGCCTTGTTCAGGTCTAGTCTGATGGCCATGTTCAGTCTACTTTNTCTCTCTGCTCTGGATTGTTGCAGGTGCCTCTGGCTGTTCTAGCTCTCAGATATACCATAAAAACCCTTCCCTTAACCATACCATGGAGCAGCCATGTCATCAGGTCAGTTTATACAGCCTCCATATAAAATGGGATTATTTGCCCAACAGAGGTGCTGTGGACTGAAGGTTCCCAACAAAGGCAGCACCTGTATTAAGTAGCTAAGGTTGACGAACACTTCAATGATTGTGGAGTATCAAAATGTTACAGGTTCAATGCCAAATTGAATCTAAAATTGGATCTAAAAGTTCCTTAAACAGCCAGTTATTGCCTCCCTCTGTATATGATCTAACATCCTGTGACAGAATTCCTGTGCTGGAGAGTCTAGAAGCTTCTCTCAGTCAAAATACTCCTCTGAATCAGTAAGAGATATGAAATTCTTCAGAAGACACTCAAAGCAGACCAGTGATGAGTCATCAAGTGGTGACTCATCAGGATGTTCTGAGGCAGCCCCTGTTCTGGGTCACAGTTTTTCTTGGAGTGCCCCTTAATTATATTAGGTCTATGTATAACAGATTGCTTACTTCCTTCGGGATAAAATTCTTCTGCATGCTGGGACTCACCCTCNCTAAGCCTTCCTCTGCCTTTCTGTATCATGAAAAGCCTTCTCCTGATTCACTATCCCACCCAGACTACCCNGTAGGTTAGGCCTACTTAAAAACTCTTTCAAATCTCTCCAGTCTCCATGACTCCAACTTTACCTGACTCTCTTTATCACCCTCACTGACACTATACTATTAGGTCTCAGCTCTTGGATTCATTTCTCAAGGTTGAGATTGGCTTTTCATCCACAAGGACAGCACACCCCCATTCCTGAGACAGACACACCTCAATTCTTGATCCAAAGCCCAAAGTCACCCCTGGAGTGACTTTTAGCTAATCCCACTACTCCTGTGACCTTTGGAAGACTTCATATCCCTTTTCAAAAACAACTGGGTTAAAGTTCCCTTTTCTGCCCCCAATGTCTCTGACATCTCTAGGTCATTAGACAGAAACCACCTTCCAAATAATCTGTAGCTCACTGTGTTGGTTTACTTNTATATTTGCTTGACACAAGCTAGAGTCAGAAAGGAGGGATCTTCAATTGAGAAGATGCCTCCACAAGAATAGGCAAACATACAGTACATTTTCTTAGTGATTGATAGAGGAGGGCCTAGCCCCTGTGGGTGGTGCCATCCCTGGGCTGGTAGTCCTGGGTTCTATAAGTCATAATCATAGAGCCAGTAAGCATCACTTCTCCATGGCTTCTGTATCAGCTCCTGCCTCAAGGTTCCTATCCTGTTTGATTTCCTGTCCTGACTTCCTTCAGTGATAGGAACAGTGATGTGGCAGAGTAAGGCAAATGAACCCTTTCTTCCCCAAGTTAATTTGATCATAGTGTTTTATCACAGCAATGCTAACTCTAACTAAGATACTCTCTTACAAGGTATTCTCAGTCATCCAAATCTCCTAACTATTAGACTTCATAATTTAGTTACAGAGGTACCTATTAGCTTTGCCCACACTCCAAATCTATTTCTTCATCATTGTCCTTTTAATTATAGTCTATTCCTAATAATTTGTACATCTCCAACTTTATTCTCCCTCTTTACTTCACTTTGGATACACAGGCCCAATTAAAGAGTTCAAATCTCAACAATTAGAACAGCTCTTAGTATCACTCAGCGGTTGCTTGATGGCTCCAACATCACTTGATCAATGGGCTATTAACTATGTCCTTCCTTCCCTCATCTGCATACACAACTGACTAGGGTAAACTTACAGGCATTGCTTTGGACCCCCAAAACAAAGGAGTCCACTTTTATTGACTGAACAGGTACCCTGGACAATGATCACCAGAATCCTGAAATAAATGGTTTCAAAACCCATCCTGGAGATGANTGATACTAGTAGTCACCCTTTTAATAACCATGTTGATTCTTATATCCACAGGCTCTGCTCTAGTCTATCTGTTGATCCAGTTTCTCCAAAACACCACCCAACATGCACGTGGACAATATCCTGATGGTACACGAATGCAGATACTCTCTAACCCAGAGACTGCCTCCTAACTANCCATCATTGAACAAGAGAGTTCCCTAACTTAGTGATACCCTAATTCAACATGAAGTAGCCAGAGAGCTTTAGCCACCCCAATCCTAGATTCTTGCTTTTATACCTTCTTTTCTCTACATATAAATAAAAAAGGTTGAAAATATCAGATCACATAGGCAGTGAATCCATCTCCCCTTGCCCCAGAAATGGGCTCTTCCAGTTTGAAAAGCCCTATAAGGAGAAAGGCTACAGGCAGGACAATGACTATTATCACATCACAGACTAACTAGGTCCATTGTCCTTCCAGATGTCCCTTCCCTAGAAATGTCCTTGGGACATTTTAAATACCCACCTCAAGCAGAAAAATGAAAAAATAATGTNTCAGTCTGGTTAAGTGATGCCAGCTGACTCTGGACCCATATCATTATGATACCTCCCTCTCCCTACTCTCTGACAAGGGACTTCACAGGCTCTGTTTTGTGTGGGTGAGCCTAAAATTTTGCTCCAGACCCCTGTTGTGCTGTGCTTCCTGTTTGCTTGAAGAATTAATAAAGCTCTTGCTTGAAGGATTATTCAACTCAGCTCCTTTTTCTCAAGTCTCTCTCTTCCNCTCTCCAACCCTAAAACCTAGCATCACCCAAACTCCTGTAAGGAGCCCTGAACAAACTTACTGTTTCACTAAGCTATGGCTGGAATCATTCCTTTGGTCTGTCATTGGTGCCCTGTCTGGGTAGATAGACTGTTATTCATGTCTCCACAGAATAAGTCACATGATAGCAACTCAGATGATCTATTTTTGTCTATANTTTTGATCTATATTTACCAAGGCACAGCTGGGTGGGCCCTACTGGGTGGAGTTCCTGTGATAGTAACTACATCTTGTGTGTGTGTATGCTCTTGGAGTTGTGATAGGAGATGTATTAGAGTTGTCTAGAGAAACAGAACCAACATGGTGTGTGTATGTGTTTGTGTGTGTGTGTATGTATGTGTGTGTGTATGCACATGCACTCATGTGCACATGCTTGTGAGTCTGGAGAGAGTCTGGAGAGAGGCAGAGTAAGGAGTGCACAGAGTCACTTTCAGTAACTGGCTTGTATGATTATAGAGTCCAAGAATCCTAAATCTGCAAGGCAGGATAGNATCTGGAGACCCAGTGAAGAGCTTACAGAGTTCAAGTTCAGAAGCCACCAGGCTAGAGNCCCAGAGATGAGCCAGCGCTCCAGTGTAAGGAAGAAGGGGTCTGATGGAGAATGGCCTTTGATATGGGAGGTCATGTTTTTGTCTGTTCAGGTTCTTCAGCTGATTTGACCCACTCACACTAGGCAGGGAAATTCGCTTTGCTCAAAGTCTACTGATTTAAATGCTAATGTCATCTACAAAGTAGCTTCATAGCAATGTGTCCACAGATGTTTGTCTAAACAACTGGGCACCATAGCAACTGTGCACTATTGCTATCATCAAAGGTGATGGCCTCATGGGAAGGATGATCCAGTGGTCCCTGCTAGGTTAGTGGTTGATGCCAGTGTGGTCAACTACTCTGCTATGATGATGGCTACTTCATGGATCTTGGGCTTCAGGAACCTGGTGGTTGCATTTTCAGGAATGTTATAGAGAGCAATGCACTGACCATCTCTTTAGAGGACAAGGCCCAGGTAATCAGGATCCATATTCTTATTGGGATTTAACACCTTTTGAGTTTTTAATGTGAAGCTGTCATTGTCCTTTTCAGGTCTGGATTCTGAACTCTCTGGAGGATACTCAGAACAAAACTGTCCTATTTCTTAGAACTGGAGGTAGGCAAGGGAGAGCTGAGTAGCAGGGAATATGGAATTCTCTTCCCTCCTTCTGATTCACTAATGTCCCAAGGGTGGTGACCATCCTTGTCTTCCTCATCCTACACTCACACTGCACAAGAATGGATTTATACATCAGAGAAGGTGATGTCAGCCTGGGGCCAAGGTCCCTTAGCTGATCTCTGATGAGAACCAGTGTCTAAGAAGGCAATAGTATCCTAGTTTATCTAGGCTTATGTGGGTTATTGGTTTTTTTGCTGCACTTAAAAATTATTCTTACACAGGAGTCACACTTATTAAAGAACGCAGTCTCTGATGTAATTATCAAGCCAACTGTAACAAACACTGTGACCAG
>LZPO01117185.1:0-11180 GCA_001675575.1 Neotoma lepida
TTTTTGTTTTTGTTTTTTATTAAAAGATCATCTAAGATTTGAACAACATCTGATGTCCAAATTTTGGGGCATGAATTCACGAAAAAGCCACTTGCCTGTGGTCTTGCAGACCCGAGCTGCATGTGGCTGGAGTCTTTACCCCATGTGAGCCAGAGTACCTAACCCACTGGATAAGTTTTGTTGCAGCTTCTCTGCAGCAAACTCCATGGTTTTTGGAACTCCAAAAAAATCATAGGAGTTAGCCTCTTTCTCATGTTCCCTCATGCAGATGACTGGCTCTTTGGCTTCTTCTCTCCTGGTGGGATGTAGGCTCTCCCAGGATCTCCATCTTGGGCTGCTACCATACTAGATAACTGCCATGAAACCCATTTGAATTTCTACTGTTCTATGTAGAAGCAGTCATCCTCATATCTGAGTCATCATTCTCAGCAGATTTGGTGAGAAAATTGTAATTTCTTAAAAGGAGAAATTAGTTAAAAAATAATTTTTCCCACNTTAAGAAATGGGAAACATTTTTACAAAGGATGGAATTTTGTCTCTGTTTGATAGTAAAATTGACATTCTGAAAATGAAACAATTAAATTAGAGGATAATTAATGTTGGTGGGATAGATGTAATGTCAATTATCAATATTATTTGTTTGACCACTTTTGTTTTATCATTAAAAAAGTTGGTTAGTGAGAGTGCCAAGATAAAAAGTTTTAGAAAGACTTGTTAAAACAGATCATAAAGATATTCAGACCCAGAAAGAGGAATTTAAAAGTGACCAAGTCTCAGCATTGCATTACACAGTTACAGAGAAACAGCTTAAGGCTTTCAAATATGTTGTTGGTTGGTCTTTGGTCTTTTGAGGGNGCCTGCCACCCAGCTCCCAAATAAATTCACACATGGAGGCTTATTCTAACTTATGAATGCCCAGTCTTAGCTTGGCTTAGTTTCTTGCCAGCTTTCCTTAACTTAATTTATCCTATCTTTTGCCTCTGGGCTTTTCCTTTTCTCTAACTTCAGAAAATTTTACTCTTACTTTGTGGCTTGCTGTGTAGCTAGGTGGCTGGCCCCTGGAGTCATCCTCCTCCTCTTACTGCTAGATCTTAGGTCTCTTCTACATGTTTTCTCCTTCTATATATACTCTTTGCTTGCCAGCCCTGCCTATCCTTTCTCCTATCTTGCTATTTGCCATTTCTTTATTAAACCATCAGGTGTTTTACACAGGCACAGTAACACAGCTTCTCAGAGTTAAACAAATGCAATATAAACAAAACAGCCAATCTTAATCTATCCAGTAACCTTATAGGCACTGCCAAATACTCAAGACTGTAGGAGCTGACTGGACTCCTATGCAAATGTTAGATTTGAGGAGATTCAAAGAGGCTATAGTGTTATATAGTATGCATTCCCAGTTAGTGAAGAAAATGTTAAACTTATNGTCAACTTGTAATAGAATTATGTTTCAAGACTGGAGAGATTTAGTTAAAGCTGTCTTAGAGGCTGGTCCTCAATTACAATGGAGGACCTGGTGGAAGGATGAGGCTAAGATTATTGAACAATGACGTAGTGCTAGAGTTATGGAAATCTCCCATGATCAACTTTGTGGAGAGGGAGATTATGCTAATGTAGAAAGGCAATCTCTATATGATGACCACACCCTAGCTTTATGCCGAATGGCAGCCTTGAATGCTTAGGACAGAACTGAAGAAATAGGAAAGAAAATTGAGTCATTTTGCAAAAGTTATACAGGGCCCAAAAGAAACCTTCATTGATTTCTTACAAAGGCTGCCTTCAGCAGTAAATAAAATGATATCAAATACAGAAGCTAGATGATAATAATTGAATCTCTGGCTTTTGAAGATGCTAACACACAATGCAAAAGGATAATTAGGTTGTTAAAGGTAAGATCAGCACCCTTGGGGGAATGGATCCAAGACACAATTAATATTGATTCTTATGACCATGGTGATGTTTGGGTAGGAGAGGTGATTTCCAGAGGTTTGAAGAAAAATTGTNATGTCTGATGTTTCAATTGTGGTAAATAAGGTTACATAAAAAGGGACTGTAAACAGGATAGTTCTAGAAATAATGGTTTTCAAGGAATAATCCCAACAGAATGCTCCTCCTTTCCGGATTTTGCAGAAGGTGTGCTAAAGGCAACCATTAGACTAATGAATGTAGATCAACAAGGGACAGACAATATAATNCTTTTCCTTTGCCATCAGGAAACTCCCTGAGGGGCCTCTTACAAGCCCCCATTACAAATTCTGTTCAATCTTTTTCTGCCATCATAGAAGAAATCCTTTCCTAGAACAATTAAAGAACCTAATGCCTATTGTAAAAAAAACATATTGCTCAAGGTGATAGAACAGCTATAAAAGAAAGAATAAAAAATCAAGAGAAACTATAAATCAAAATTGATAAAGATTAGATTGCAAACCTCTCCAAATTTAGGGTTAGGAAACGGTTTTGTTTTTGTCTTTTAGCAGAATGAAGACATCCAGCTAAGGAATCTGAAAAACACTGGACAAATGAGACATCTGAAGAAAAAGAACAAATCATCCAGAAAAAGTTTCACATGAAAAAGATTTTCTGCAGTGAACCATGACCACATCTAACAGCAACTATTGAAATCTTGAAAAAGATGATGAGACCCCACAATGATGATTTCACATGGGCTATGATAACCCCACCAAGCTGACAAACACCACCCAAAGATCATCTTTGGACTACAAACTGTTAGGACAATTTCAAGTTGGCTAGCTGAGATGTTCGAGCCTCACAGACTACTCGAGTAGGGACTTGAGACAAGCCCTACACTTTCCCATTATGCAGAGACTGTACAAATGATACAGCTTATTCTCTGAGGACTTGACAATTAACCCCAAAATTTTCTTTTCAGGATCCCCCTAAAGATGCCTTTGCCCCCATACAGCAAGAAGTAATTTAAAGAACACAACACCCACATTCCCAAGAGGTAGGGTGGGTATAGTATTTGGTCATTCAATGGGTTATGGATAATTGTCATTGTTTAGGATGATGGGTTACAAGTGTTATTGTTAATGGTCCAGAAAAAGGCTGAACAAAGCTGATGAGATTTAGGGTTCTTGTTTGAAGAACAAAAAGAAAAAAAAAAGGATATATATCTTATATATATACATATATATGTCATATATCATATATATATGATAAAAGGTAGATTATTGAATCTACTCTGAAAAAAAAATATAGGAATGATGGATAAAGGGTAGATTATTAAATCTACTCTAAAAAGAAAAAAGAGAGAATATTGATATGATAAGATAAAAAGTAGATTGTTGAATCTACTTTTAAAAAACAACTACTAGTTTTAAATATTTTACATTGGCTTGAATTTTTGTGTATTGTAAACAAATTATGTATATGGATACAAATTTGAGATTGATTTTATTGGAAAATACTGTACATGTANTTTTAATCTTGTTCNAGGTATTGTACCTATACAGCTCATTTAAATATGTAATGCAAATTGCTAGTCCTTGAAAGTTATTATTACCAACTAATTAGGATATAAAAAAATGCAAATTAGTATTTAGTCACCTATTATAATTGAATTTGTAGTCATATTAGCCATGTTTTTAAGGTCAAACAGAAATATATTTTAGATAAACAGGTCATCTTCAAACACTTCTACAGAATACAAAATTTAAGATNATTTAATAACATAGATTTTTTTTCTTTTTTATGAAAATGAGACATGTCTGCTCCTGGCAGCACCAATATACTTCAGAGAAGATGATGGGCATTGGAGAAACTCCATATGGAGTTTACTTGCTTTGTGGCAAGTTAGCCACTAGGCAAGAAAGTGCCCTTGCCTCAACTGCTGACAGTCCAAAATGTAATGCAAACAAAATAGGTCCAGCCTATATTGTTTGCTCCCAGGGTCCGCGGAAAAGTCTACAACCAGCTGAGGATTCTAATCTGAGGGATAGTCAATGAATCTAAGCACACTGAGTTCTTTAGTTCATTCACTTTATTCTTCTAAGTCAATTCCATCTACACAGTTTCTTTTCTGTTCTCATACTTAGCTACTCTCAGTCCCTCCTGCTCTCAGTCTCTTCTTGCTGTTCTCTCATATCTATCTAGTTCTTTCCATCTCCATCCTCATCTTTGTTCTTCTCCATCATTTCCTTCTTGCTGTTCTCTCATATCTATCTGGGTCTTTCCCATCTTCTCAATCCATTCTCTNCAGTGCTCTGAGAGGACCGGTATATATGCAGTAGTTCTTTGGCAAAGCAATGCAAGGCTTGAAGTTTTCAGGGTCACAAAGAGAGATGATAAGGGACCCACACATAACTCAGTAATTGTCAGCTAGATCAACAACTTAAAATGGGAGAATGACTAAGGAAGAGTTCTTTGTTAGAGTCAACTAAAGGCTAAGATCAATTAGGGAATTCATGTGCTCAAATTATATGGTTAGGTAGAATGTTAGCTGTCAATAAGTCACAAAGAAAGTAAACTGTCCTTGGCACTGCTTTTCCTGCTCATCCTGGCTGCAGCTGCTTTCTGGTAGGGAGGGGGATATATGTTAGGTGGTTAAACTACCTATGTTAGAGCATGTAGCATTTGGTTAGTAAAAGCACTTTTACTCAGAGTAATTGCTGAGGAGAAAAATCTAGGAACAACACCTGGCTGAGGAGGAATTAAAACTTAATTTGCACAAGAAAGAAGCTTGGTACCTATCACCTGCCTGGACTTATAGGCAATCTCCTTGGGCCAGTGGGAGTGACTGCCTTAACTCAGTAACTAGCAAGTGACTAAAATATGAGCAGTAAATCTCTTAAATTAGGGTCTTGTGTAAGTAACCTAGGGTGAAGGTAAGGGGTTGAGGATTTAATTGCTAGTGGTTATTTTCTCTTATCTGTAAGTAAGATGAGCTAATGTTTATCTGCATTTATCTTTGGGAAAAGGGTATCTTAGTTGGAATTCTTTTGTCCAGAGACTGGCTCTGGTCAGATTTATGTTACTGAAAATGTAAACACGACTGGGGACAGTCATCCAATTGCCCCAATAGTATAAGGAGAGTTGCGCCCAATATAGAGATGCAATTGTGAGATTACATGTACACATAACATGGAGATGCACGGTAAATGGGAGAATCATAGCTGTTATTGCACAAGAAGTTTACAACAAGAGACAGCCAATGCACTCAAAAGGCAGTAATTCGTAAAGCCTTGCATGATGGTTTCCTTTAACAGAAGCCTTAGTCCTGATAGGTTGACCTTCTGAAGTCTAGTTGTCACTGCTGTATACTCTCATGGACTTTTGCTACCAGCGGCTCTCAATATCTCCCCTTTTTTTGCTTAATAAAAAAAAGAAAAAAGAAAAAAGAATGTAATTCTTTCTAGGGCAGTGAGTAATGTGGATAAATTAAAAGTGTAGATGACTAGAAAAAATGATAAATAATGATTTTGAAATTAATAATAAGTAATTAATATTGATATTTAATCAATATTTGTATCAATAATATATAATTATATCAATAAAATATATTTATAATCAACAATTAATATTTAATATTCGTAATCACTAATCTGTGTTTATGATTAGTGATCAATTAATAATCTATGTAGATGGCAAGCTGAGAATTAGTTTAACCATCTAATAGGTATAGTTGTATATAATTAGAATATTTTTGACTTAAAAAGGGGCAGAGGAGTAATATAAAATCTATCCTTAGCTAGTATGGCATAATACGGTTAAGTGTGTTTAAATATTATAGTTTNGAGTTATCAAAAAGAAATGATTAGTTTAGAATAATAATTCAATCTATTAATCTTTAGTTAATGGTATTAATTTGATTAATCTGTATAGAAGTGAAGCATTGTTAGACAAAGAGTTACTTGTATTAGTCACGAGCATCTGTGAGACCAAGGCTGTGGTTGAAGCTGACCTAATAATTTAAATTTGTAATTAAGGCAATAATAAACCATTTAGCTATGAAATGGCAATATCAACATGTCCAGGTATACATAGCAAGATTCACATACAGAGCAATTGTCAGAAGTACATGTGGAGAATGTGTGATAGTACATACATTTCAGGATCATGACAGAGTTTATACAATTAATAATAGAACATTTTTTAAAGGCAGTCCAGTCTCTGGGTAAGAAGGTTCCACATAGCAAAAAAGGAATGGGGGTGTGGAATTCACTTGTGGTTACTTCATGCTGACATGGGGTGAAGTTGTGAGTTCAGAGGCTGGAACACAGTGGAAACTCGGGAAGAGCAGATTTTTCATGTGTTGCCCATGCAGGTGGCATTTGAATCAGTCTGTGCTGAGAGGTAACTGGGAGAGTGCAGCAAAATTCCTTAGCGTGTGGACTGGAGGGCAGGATGCAGACTTGAAGCTAGACAGCATGTCTGTGGCCCAGAGGATGACAACCTGTAACTCTTNAAATGATTAGAATTTCTGCTGGAAAAAAGGATATANTAATGGTAGAACATGCAGTTAAGGAGTTTTAAAGAGGAAACTTTTTTCTCTTCATGTACATTTAGAATATTAAATATATAGTTTTAGCAGATGAGAGAAGGGCAGGGAGAGAGGAAAAGCTCCCATCACCCCCCCCAAAAAATGTAAATGGGAAAACAAACTGTAGTCAGGTAGTATTCCTCTCAAGTCCTTCTCAGCTTTTGGACGATGGTGAACTTAGATCTCTTGAAGCTTATAAGAACCTTCTTAGAGAGACAAAAACCTTAGACATTAGCAACATGATAACAGTGGTGATACTTTGTCAGAACAAAATTATGAACCTTTGGAATTTCAATAAAACAGCAGGATAGTGAGAGAATGAAATCTGAAACCTCTTTTACTCTTGAATATATCTTAAATCTTGTATACGTTTTAGTTAAAATTAATAAACTATATTTAGGACAGAGTTGTCATTTCCAATAATGTTCCTGAAGTTTTGACATCATAGATGAACAGGGTTCATCAAAAGGATGTGGAATTGTATCAATTATTTCATAAAGTCAAGGCTCAGTTATTAAGACTGTAGAGGTAAATAAGAGCCTGTATTGAGACTGGCAGCTTAGCTCGAACCAGAGCCATCAGTGTTAATATTGCTGGAAGAGGCAATGGATCTGATTTAGTTCTATAGGGAGACATTACAGGATGTAAGTATATGAATTTTAACAGATAATGGTCAGGTGGTTCATATGAGAAAGTGCTCTATCCACAAACTTTTGACACAAGGTTGGGCTACTTTTGCTTCCTTGAGGTAAAGTTTTCCATTGATACCTCTGATAGGGTCTCTGAAAATTTGGAGAAAGCAAGCTAAAAGCAAAACGCTGACAATCTTCAGGGTGTAGAGGTATGGTAAAGAAGCAATCTTGTATGTCTATGACAATTATATTATGATTTCTAGGAATGGCCATAGGAGATGGCAAGCCAGGCTTCAAAGTTCCCATTGGCTCCATGATTTCATTTAATTTTCTAAGATCTTGCAACAGCCTCCATTTGCCTGATTTTTTCTGAATAACAAATACTGGGGTGTTTCAAGGGCTGGTGGATGGCTCTAAATGCCCTTATTAAGTTGCTCCTCCCCCAGATGGGTAGCAGCTTTAACTTTTTTAGCACTCAAGGGCCACTGTTCAACCCAGATAGGAGCATCAGATATCCATGAAATGGGGTGAGCAGTGATTTGAACAGTGGCCCCTAGGATAATTTTGATACCCTAGGCCATGTCTCTAGATCCTAAACTGGCAGCTCCCCTAGTAGCTGCTGGGACTGCAGTTCCCGTAACCTGATATGAGAGCAGGAGTAGCTGTGCTATGAGCTGTCTTATACAAATCTGGACTGTTTTTGTAAGAGATTATAAAATAATCTTAATCTCTCCAGTAAAGTTAGGATCAATCATTCCTGGGACAACATTAATACCTTGTACAGCAGAGGAGCTGCGGCCTATAATTAGCCCCAGTGTCCCCCCTGGTATTGAGGCATACTGTTAGGGGGTCAGTTGTTTGTATTGTGAAGGAGGTGGAACGTAAGTCCATTCCTAAGGCTTATGTATCTCAGATCTCAATTAAACTTTATCCATATTCAAACCTTTATGAGTTATTCCATAACTTTAGACCTAATTTAGGCATGCATCTTCAGTATATTTAAGTTATTTACTCAGACTCATGTTATCATTCATAACATATCTAAATGTTTATATGTTATATTTACCTGTCCCAATCACTTGCATTTCATATAACATAAGTTATGTTTTAACTTTCCTAAATATTACTTATATCTAAGCCTTTGTATACTTATAAAAACTTTACATCTTAAAACATCTTTGTATTTAGTTCATCAGGAGACATAGGTGATTGATTACTGAGAACAGTCAATGTGGAGTGAGTTTCTTTAAACAAAGGAATAGTAAAATGTTATACTGAAATCTGTTTGGTGAGCTATCTTTCATTTGAAATTGGATAGCAAGGGAAATTATCTCTAGATCTGGTAAATGGAAACATATCTGGATAGTCCCAAAGTGTACTTTGGATAAAACCCTGGCAATAAGTAAGAGGCATGGTGTAGTCTGTCTATAGTGAGAAGCTTAAGCATTTTAAATGCCAGGGGGCTAAGTAAGAAATTGATTATATTAATATTTTGTATACTTAGCATGTATATGAATATAATCTTGTATNTATTAGATAATTTGATCATTTATAAGATGATTAAGTTTTAACTTGTATCCTTAATAATTTTTTAAATAGCTTATAATTTAAGTAAAACTTATCCTTAATAGTTTATAGTTTAAGTTGGCTAATAAATCAATAAGTTGTATCTTTTAATTATCTCTAATAGTTTATAATTAAAGTAAACTTATTCTTAACAGTTTATAAGTTAGTTGTCCTTATAAACCTAGTATTTTAAGTTTTATCCCTGTTAGGTTTAGCCTTATAATTGTTTCATGAGTTAAAAGTGAGAAGGATTTATATTTAAGCTATATCAACCTGTCTGTGTAAGGCCAGGCAGCCTTCAGGAATGGCAAGGTGTGGAGGAGGGGTGAAGATGCAGGCCTAAGTGAAGGCTGAGACTCAGACAGCAGGGAAGTGATGAGATTGATTACAGGCATTTAGGCTCAGAGAGAAAAAAGGCAGATGTTCAGGAGAAGGGTTAACTGGAAGTTCTTGGACTTGGCCAAGATTTTGTAATTAATCAAGAACTTCATAACAGTCAACCCAGAAAGATAAAGAGAGAGAAAAGGACAGTTTTTAATACAGCTATAGGAGGAGGGCTGAAGGAATAGTTTATGAGTGTTGGGGACTTGCCTTTAGTTTTAAAATTGGCTTTGGCCAGGCTGTGAGGCTTGTATTGGTATTTAAATGAGGGCTGCTGGAGCTCTGAGCTCCCAGGAGGAGTTTTAAGGTGAAATTTAACTCTAGTTTTCAGCAGGCTGTTTGCAGCAGTAGCTGCCACTTGGAAAGGCTGGGGGAGAGCATAGCAAACTTCATCAGCCCTAGTTTACATTCTCAGNAGGTCTTGTAGTGTGATAATATTGTTTTAGCTCTATGTAAAACCCCGAATGAAACAACAGCAGGTTTCTCCCTAGGAGGGAGGGAGTGGAGTTTCTGCCACCTATCCTGGTCTGCTGGTGAAACTGTCCCATAAGGTCAACGGCTCTTGAGGGTCCCTTTAACCTTTCTTTATGTTTCTCAGGGGGCCTTTTGGGATTAAAATCTTCCTCTAAGTATGTAAACTGACTGGAGCTGACTGAAATACCTTTATTTAGACAGATATTTTATGCAATTTGAAGAGTTGCTTAACAACTTGTATTCAGTGACAAGATAAAAATGAGGAAAATCAAAATAATTCATTTTATATAACTGAAGTACCCTCATTTAAAAGTAAGACCCTCACTCAAAAATAATTTTAAACTATCAGCCTCTGCTTGAACTAAAAGAAATAGACCTGAGTCCCGAGCCTCCTAGAAANGCTGACAAGAGGCTCCAGCAATTGAAACAGTACAAAAGTCGCAAAGTCAGGATGCCCAGAGGGCTATCTGAAAGCAACTGATTAACCACTGAATGTCCCAGCTCCGGAGATAGCTGATAGGACAAACAACAGGTTAACCTGAAGAGTAAGCAGAGATAAGCCGATCAAATGAAGGATCAGGAACTATAGAAATTCCTAAGAGTAAGTGGTAAAAAAATGAACCCGTACTAACCCCCTCCCCTTTGAGAAATTTTGGGGTTTTGCCTTTAAAAGCTAGGCTCACAAAGAGAGAGCAATTCTCCTCCCTGCCTTGTTTGGGGTGGTGCTGTGGATGAGAATTCCGAGCTAGCTTGTATTATGCATGTGCTGAATAAACCTTGCTGTTGCATTCTGGACATCCTCAGTCTCCGGTGGTCTTTTTGGGGGTCCCAAATCTGGGCACAACAATAACTTGATTGAAGCTGTTAATGGAAATAAGTACATTTAACACTATAAATCACCTTCATAATAAATACATTAGATACCCATATACCAAGTAAAATACCAATAACTTATTAAATGCTTAAGGTGTTATTATGTAGCAGGTATTTCCAAGAATTCTAGAGTCTCTAAAACAATTTTCCATTAGGAGATGTGGTTTTATAAACAGCATTATTAGCAGCCCAATAATAAAACAACCTGATATTCCCAGTAGATATTTCAAAGTGACTTTCATTGCATTCAACATGCATTTATAAACCAAGTGATGGAACTAGAAATATAACAAAAATTATAAGTACGGTAATGAATATTGAACATAAAATAAGAAATAATTGAAAATGCATGTAAATTAATANCATGTATGATTCTAAACAGTCTTTTTATTTTGCAAGGTTGGTCATATTTCATTGTGTTAATATATAGGACACAGAACACTTATTACTTTCTTCAGCATCCACTGATTAGGTTTAAACTATGCTTTCAGCATGACCTCANCTTGCTCACTGCTTTTGATTTTATGCCTCTAAAAATTATTTATTTAAACAAAATTGTATTTGTGGCATTAAAAGTTTGACCATTCACTATCTCGAAGGTTTTTTATTACTATTATTACTAAAAAGATTTTCCACTCCTTTTGCATACCAACCTCAGATACCCCTCTCCTCTCTCCTCCCACCCTGCCAGCTCCCCTGCTCAACACCCCCCCCCACCTCTTCCAAGACAAGGTCTCCCATGGAGTGTCTCCAGA
>LZPO01117185.1:110969-125740 GCA_001675575.1 Neotoma lepida
TCAAATATTTTCCAAATCATTACATGATGTTGCTGGCTTGCACAGTGTACATTTTTTTGATTGCTCATCAGATTTTTGGGATATTATCACTTCATAAAATAATATTTCACAATCCTGCTCTAGTCCTTTNATAACTATCTTATTGGGTTGTGTCCTTCTTAACCTATAGATGTTATTTTCATAACCTAGCCATAAATTCTCTATCAAANATATATGCTNTAACTATGGTGCCACAGTAAGCAGCTTGTGTGNTATTTATTTTGATGTGGCAAGAGCACTTTCNAATTTTATGGCATCCAGATTATCTGTTATTTANCATTAGTGAATTTTAATTGAGTATAAGTGATATTTGTCTATTTTGTTGTTGAAAAACCATTTTGTGTTTTCTCTGAAAAGCTCTGTGGATCATTNGCCTTTAAGCCTGTGAGTCATGTATACAAATGTTTATAAAAGAAACAAGATGAAGCTCAAGTAATAAACACCAGGTTTACCTGCAGTAAAATTCATCAATTTCAATTATACCTCATGAGTTTTGATAAGAACATNCAGTTGTATCACCTCCAACACAGCACCTCCAAGGTATAAAGATGTTTGTCTACACAAAACTATTTGTATTGTCTCATTTTAGTCAAATCAATCCCATCCCTATTGCAGGGCAACTTCTGATGTGTTTTGTGTTCCTTTGGTGTTATATTTTCTAAAATGTCATGTAGATGGACTCACACTCTTTAAAGCCTTTTCTGCTCAGTTCCTGTACATAGCACATGTCTTGACATTTTCTGACATTGCTGCATGCATTAGTAACCTACTCTTTTTGTTGATGCAAAAAAATTGAATGTATAAATTATTCACTGTCTCTTTATTCATTCCCCCTTGATAGACATTTCTTTTGCTAACAATGTTTGGCTACTGTTCATATGCTATGTTTCTATTCAAAACATCATGATAACCATCATCATTATGGACATTTCTATCAGCATTCTCCTCATCTGAACTCCCACTAAAATACGACATTAACCTCACTTCTACCATCTTTGTGCTTCTCTAGTAGCATCACTAAATTCTTTCACACTCTTCCCACAAATTGGTGGCAAAGTCCAAGAATCACATGAAAATGTTTATGAAAGCAATAACCCCACTTCTTGATACTAATTTTCTGCATTAATTATTTTTCTCATTGCTATGGCATAAACATAAAGTAAATATTTACTTGGAGCTCACGGTTTCAGAGGGACAAATTCCATCAAGCTAGAAAGAGCAATGTGGGGAGGTTCTGTCCACAGCAGTGGAAGAATGTGGTACTGAGTTGTTCACATTAGTGGATCATAACCAAAAAAACCAGAGCAGGATTAGCAGATATTACCTTCAAAGATGTCCCTGGTGTCCTACTTCTACCAGCTAGGGTCTACCTCTTATTGGCTCCACATTATTTCAAATAATCACCAAAGCTGGTGAGCAAATACTCTCATATAAGTCTATGTGAACATTCAGGTTCAAACTGTAATAATTCTTTGTTATAAGTTTCAAATAATAGTGAACATCATCAACATTCTTGAATTTATTTACATAAATTGCTTAACTCCTGATTATCATTATATTTTTATTTTTTCAGGATAGATAGATACATACATAGATAGGTAGAGAGAGAGATAGATATAGATATAATTGATTCATTTTACATTCTGACCACAGTTTCTCTGTGGGAGCAGAGCTGGGAGACTGGCTCCCATATTTTACCCCAGGGTACTCTTGAGGAATGAGGGATAAGAGATTTAAATAGAAGGAAAGAGNGGAGAGAAATAGATAGAAACATAGGATAGCCTTGGGAGGGCCTGGATCCTTATCCACCAGCCCCTCCTGTATCTTCCAGAGAGCTATTTAAAGCAATGCCAAGGGGTGGAGCAAAAGACCTCCCCCTAGCACAGCCAAGTATTTACTCTTCCAATCACCTAGTAACTCTGAACATGGTCAAGCAATCCTCTAATGCAGCTCTGCCGGGTAAACAAGCTCAGATCTCATTAGGAAACCTTTGTGGGCCTCCACAATTTCCCCTTCTTGATATGAAAAAGNCCCCTCAGATAGACTGTGCCTGTCTTAGGTCATCTGGATTAATTTTACATTCATANATTCAGGAAGTCATCAAGAAGAAAGTTACCCATCTTTGGCTACCAGCCTCTGGCAAGAGGGGGTACAGAGCTTAACTCAGGTCTGACATTGATCCCTACNATGAGCTTGCAAACATTCACAGTAATCTCCATAGCTGCCATACCTCCCAGTANAGGAGTAGAAGATAATAAACATGGAATATCTTCATTGGAAAGGGTCTTAGATGATTACAGCAGTCTTAGGTGACCAAGCCCTTTTCCTGGTTCAAAACTCTCTCCTAACATGTTCAATAAAACTTTCAAGAGACTATTTTGATTTCCAGGAGAAAACAGTCATTTCAAATCATTTCAAAGTATCCACTCAAGTAAACAAAACTCATGCTAATTACAAAAACACTTTAGNTGTTTAAGTAGCTCATCTATACATGTGTGCCTATCACAGCAGTAGAATTTCTATATAAACTAACTCAATTGTGAGAGGCCTACCCCTTTCAAAACAGAAACAGAAAGAGTAGAAACTTCTAGGAAGAAGACAGAAAAGCTCCTCTAATTATGACACCTTCACTTAAGTTTTCCAGGGGTCACTGAGGTCATAAAATTATATTTTAAGCTATCATAAAAAGTAATCAAATATATCCGAAAGTAAAAGAGTTAAAAAAAAAAACTTCAAGATGCTTCTAATGTGATTGAGTTAGTTTATCATTCAAAAATTAAAATTATCTAATTTCTCTGGACTGGACAATATTGATAAGAGTAATAAAAACAATTCTAGCATGAACTTACATTTAACATTTACACTTGTTACAGACTTACATTCAATATTTAGACTTACATTCAACATTTACACTTTTTACAAACTTATATTCAAAAGGAAACTCTATAGGACCATTTTACAAACTTTAGCACATATCTAGAAGAGATTTCTTAGAATGATTTACCAAACTTATATTCAAAAGGAAACTCTATTAGCACACATCTAGAAAGAATCTCTTAACATAACTAACTGATTTTCTTTCAACAAGACAGTGAGTATGCAAATCATGAGTTACCATAGTAAAAATTATAAGTGAACTCAACACTGCTTTATTTCTGAAAGTTCAGAGGTCATGGTCAGCTTTAATATCATACTGAAAGTTACTCCAGTTCTTCTGGAGGAGTGTCATTGGAGCTGACATTTTTCTGTTCCACACTGTACCAAACTTAGGCAGCCAGCAAGCTTCTGAGAGTACAATTCCCCCTTCATAATTTTTTAAAGCTGTTTCTTAAGTTTGCCATGGGCTCTTTCCACCATGCCTTGTCCTTGAGGATTATAAGGAATGCCTGTTTTATGTTTAATTTACCATCTTGCTTTTTCATAGCAAATAATTCCCACCTGACAGGGAAGCTGTTCACCTGTTTCTCATTCCCAGGAGGCAAGCTAACAAAGCTTGTGGTGTTTTTTGAGGGGGTGGGAGTTGGGTTATACTGGCAGTATTTCCCTTGGGCATTTTTCTGTTAAGTTACTGGGAACATTTGAAAGTTTTTTTGTCCCCGTCTGTCTTTTATCCAGGCCTGTTTGCCTATGCTGCCTCCCTTTTATGCACTACATTTCCCAAACTGCCTTTTGAGTCTGCTGCAATCACATTTCTGTTTACATGGTTTGTTTTCATATTGAAAATCAAGATCAAGCAAGCTTTTTTTTCACCACAGGATGTTACTGTTCTCCCTGAGCTGGTATTGATAGGTATACTTTCCTCATCTGACCNTGTCCGAGAGTGGGCCATCCCTGTCCCTGCAAGCTTACAGATCGGCACTTGTCTCTTGCCTTACTGGGTCAGTGAAAGAAAGTGAAAGTACTTAAAATAAAGCCTTTTCGGTAAGATTCCCCCCCACACTTGTCCCCTCCCCCAAGATGTAGAGTCNCTGATGCCTCAGCTGTGATTCGGTTTCTCTGCTAACTGCTTCCACACCGGCAGCTCCTCCCTGGGTCCAGCACTGCCTCTGNTGAGGCTCCACCATGGGGGATGCTGCCCCTGCTCAGCTTTCTGCCTGCACTTTCTCAGGCATAGGCTCTGGCTGCAGGGGATTCTGGCTGCTGTTTTTACTGGCTTGAAGGAGAGACAGGACTAACAAAGACGATTTGCCATATTCCAAGAGGTTTTTTTGTTTTTTCTTAGAACAATTACAGATTATTTTCCTATACTGATAGATGTTATTTCCAGGCAAATCTAATTTTGCCCTTACAGGAAGAAAAAAAATCTGAGAATGAAAGCTTTCAGTTTTTTAGAGAAAGATTACTAGGTTTTTCCCAAGACTTCTGTTTCCTATTCTTGGCTTCATGGCCAAGAGGATATTAATTCTGATGGTACGATGTTTTCATATAGTGGCAATGCCAACACAGTGAAGAGTTTTATTTCACCTGCATCCACCTCAAGGAAAATTCTTTCCTTGTAACTCAAGGTTTAGATCTAAGCTGTCCACAGGCCAAAAGCTTCCACAGGGATGTTTTACTACCCATTTTTCCTCATAGTTTTTTTTTTCACAACTTCCATTCTTCTCAAGAGTTTGCATTCATAGTCCCATAGTTGGAAGTCAAGGAATAGTGCTTCTATCTTCTTGCTTATCTTATTCTATCTTACCCTAAATTTCTTTTTGCCAAATATTCCTAATTCTACTCTTATTTTAAATTTATTCTTACACTATGTTTGTATTTCTACCTTACATTTTTTCTTAATTTTTATAGCTAGAAATTAAGAGAGAAAGAAAAAGAAAGAAACCTAGACAGAGAGAAATATATGCTGCAGCTTCACTTTTCAACTACCACATTCTGCTGCCTAACTTTCACTCCCAAGAATAAAATACTGTCACCTTTATATTTTAATTTCTTCTCAGTCATGCCTTCTTATACCAATAACACCCTGTGACACTCCTTTTACCAAGTCCCTGGTCCCTGTTCCTGGCACCATCTGTGGGAGGCCCTCTGGGATACTGGCTCCCATACTTTATCCCAGGGTATTCTTGAGGAGTAAGGGATAAGAGATTTAGATAGAAGGATAGAGGGGAGAGAAACAGATAGAAACAAAGGATAGCCTCAAGAGGGCCTGGATTCTTATCCACCAGCCCCTCTTGTCTCTCCCAAAGAGCTATTTATAGGAATGCCAAGGGGTGGAGCAAAAGACCTCCCCCTAGGTCAGCCAAGTGTAGACCCTTCCAATCACCTAGAAACCATGCACATGGTCAACCAATTCTGTAATGCAGCTCTGCTGGGTAAAGCAAGTTTAGATCTCACTTGGAAACCTTTGTGGGCTCCACACTCCTCCCTCCTCTCCTTGCAGCCCCTCTCACCTACACCCCCCCTATTCCCATCACCCAATCCACTCATTTTCCATTTCTGTTTAGGAAAGGGCAAGTTTCCCAAGAATATCAACAAAACATGGCATATCAAATTGCAGCAANACTAAGCACATCCACATGNATTAAGACTGGACAAGGTGACTCAGTATAAGTAGGGTCCAAAAAGCCAGTAAAAGAGTCAGAGACAGCCCTATTCCCACTATTAAGAGTCCCACAAGAGGACCAAGTTACACAATTGTAACATATATGCAGAGTGCCTAGGTCACTCCCAGGCAGGCTCCCTGGTTGCTGTTTTGGTCTCTGTGAACCCCTATGAGCCTAGGTTAGTTGATTCTGTGGGTTTCATTATGGTAGCCTTGAACCATCAGGCTCCTACATTTTTTCTTCCCTTCTTCAGGATTNCCTGAGCTCTGCCTGATATCTGTCTATGGGTCTCTGTGTCTGTTTCCATCAATTGCTGGATAAAGCCTATCTGATGACAAGGCACCAATCTATTAGTACAGCAGACTTTCATTAGGCATAATTACATTCACATTTTTTCCTCCAGTAATGTTTGGTTCTATCCTAGGTCTCTGGGTCATTAAGAGTGGGACATGCACTCCAGGAAGTGTCAGGGGTGGGCTTACTATCCTCGCATGGGTTTTAAGCTAGATAGGTCATTGGTTGCCCACTCCCTCAATATCTTGGCCACTCATACCCCAAAACATCCCACAGGCAGGTTGGTTTCCCACTCNTTCCACTTGAAGACTTGCCTAGTCATAGGAGATGGCCAGTTCAGGTTACATATCTGATACTACTAGGAGTATTAGCTGGGGTCATTCCTGTAGATTGCTGGGAGATTCCTTTGCACCAGGTTTTTACCTGACCCCCAAACGCCCCCCTTTCCAGTAGTCTCTTTCAGTACTCTCTCCTCTGTCCCTCCCCCAACCTGATCACTCATGTTACCATCCCCACCCACCCACACTCCACTCATAAAATTTTCTCTGTTACCCCTTCCAGAGGCGATCCAGGAATCTATCTTTGAACCCTTCTTGTTACCTAGTCTCTGTTGGACTGTGGATTGTAGCATGGTTATTCTTTATTTTAGAGGTAATATTCACTTATGAGTGAGTACATAACATATTTGTCTTTCTGGGTCTGGGTTTCTTCACTCAGGATGATTTTNTTCTAGTTGCATCCATTTGCCTGTAAATTTCATGATGTTATTTTTTTAACAGCTGAGTAATACTCCATTGTGTAAATGTACCACATTTTATTTATCCATTCCTCAGTTGACAGACATATAGGTTGTTTCCAGGTTATGGCTATTACAAATAAACCCGATATGAACATAGCTGAGCAAGTGTCCTTGNAGTATGATTAAGCATCCTTTGGGTATATGCTTAGCTGGGGCCATAGGTACAAGAACTTCAGCCTTGCTATTACAAGATTAGAACTACAGGGCCTTGAGAATGGCAATAGATACAGATGTTGTTGCCCTAGAAAAATCTGTTGCACATATGTTGCACATATCTGTTACAGATATCACTCTCCTTTCTAACTTAAATAATTCCCCAAAATTAAAGAGGCCTATGGAAGACCTGTTTTTATATTAACCATTCTGGGGTTATCATGGACTCAATGGCCCTGCTTAGGAAAAAGCTACATGATAGAAATTGGAAGAACAACAAAATGAAGGACTATATGAATCTCTATTCAAATGGTCACCCTGGTTAACTACTCTCTTGTTAGCATTGGGTGGGCCCTTAATCATCTTATTGTTGGATCTGACTTATGGACCTTATATAATTAATGCATTATTATGATTTATTAAGGAATGGATCTCCATGGTCCAACTAATGGGGTCAAACAACAATACAAGCCCATGAACCAAAAAGAAACATCTCCAAGATTTGAGATGATACACTACTCAAGGGAGGAATGAGAGGACCAAGCAGATGGCAAAACAGGCTGCTTAGTCTTCTCTCAGAGATCAAGCCTCAATTTCAGTTTCCTGAGGCTGAGCAAGCAGTTTCGGGAAGAGCCACAAACAAAGGACAATCAGTCTCCAACACTCTCAACAGCAAGGACAAAGAGGCCTGGTACATGCAGTATCAGGCCAGGCCTGAGTCACAGTCAGCAAGCACAAGGTGATAACTAAATAAAGACAAAGCCTGGTACTTGTCCAGGCCTGCCCCAAAATGGAAAACTGTAGCCCTAATCAGACTCTGGCTAGCCNTGGCAATTAGAACATACTAATGTGATTGCCACTTGCTTGAGCCAATCATACCTAAAATAACCTAATTGCCCTAGGAACTCCCCTTCAGCTTTGCTTAAAAGGAGTCTACAAGTCCCTCTCTGGGTTGTCACCATTTTGCCTTTGTGTGGGATGGCCAGCTCCAGCATGCCGAAAGCTTTCTCAAGATAATAAATGCTCTTACTGATTGCATACATTGATGGTGGTCTTTTGTGGGACTTCTCCAGGACCCTAACTCCCCCAACTATGGGAAGAAACCAACATGAGACAAGTGAGCACAAGTGCTCCGGGTACTTGAACTTTTCAACTCCAGNTTGTGGAAAGAACCNGTGGTCACTTGTGAATCTGTCTGATGGTTAAATCATATTGGCTGCTTTGAATAAGAACTTAAGAGGTGCACTTATACTTACTAAACTCACTACACTCAAGATTGCTTAGGTTTTTTTCTGCCAGTTTAAGAGTCTATATAGAAANGGGGAGAGGTGTCAAAACCACTATATGCTTTTTAAATTGTCTAAACTAAACATCGGCTATTTTGTCCCAGTTTTCCAAAATGTGACNCTGCCACTAAGTGCTATAAGTTTGGAGGTGGGCACTGATCTGTGTCTTGACTGTTTCATATGCAGAGTGCAGCAAGTGAATTNTTCATATCCAAGATGGTTAGGCTTTGAAGTTCTCTCCCACTCTTTCTATCTATGCTGTTTNGGCATGACAAACAAATTTAAATTATAGGAAATTGCAAGGCCATGTTATAATGTTCATTCAAAGNAATTTTAATAAATTATAATATTATAAAAACACCAAATTAGTGGTATCTCAGGGTCTACATCATTGCTTACTGGAACAAAATTAAAGGAAAAAAAAGAAGAATCAAGGAAGGGGCTAAAAGTAGAAAAAGATTAGGTAGCAGAAANTATAACTGTATAGAAGTTTGAGAAATATGCAGACTAACTAATTAATTTAATATCAAAATGTCAAAGAAAGAATATTAAAGGGATAATTGAAGGTCAAGAGTAAACTAGAAAACCTTTGGCTAAAGAAACCATAAACATTCAGAACAAGAAAAAATATAGGTGGTATAAATCAGTTAATATGTTTATTTAAACAAGTTAAGGTTATCTAATTTATGCCTACTGAAATAAAGAGACAGNAAAATAATTAGCATTTACTGAATACCTATTATGTGTCAAGTNCTGGGCCAGATAGTAATTTATGAGTTCATTGAAGAATTAACAAAGGAAACCAGAGACATCATGAATAATTACTCTTGCTTATATAATTACTAATTATGCATAAGCTTTGAAGAAACAAAAAAGTATTGATCTTTGCTGTGAATTCAGTAGGATTTGAGCACAGGCTTCTCCAGTGACTCCTGCTTGGCCAGACTTGAAAACCATGGACTGAACACATGTCCTTTAATATGGATATTTATAGCCAACTGCTGAAGATAAACATTTATTCCAACTGTGTGTAAGAAAGCAAGGATCACAACAGTGGGAAGACCTGAGATGACCTGGGGCTTTTTTCAGCTGAGGTCAGGGTTGAGCACAGACAGAAAGAAGGGAGAGGGCAGTGAAAGCAGTCANGGGTCTGGGTCAGACTTAGATACTCAGGAGACATGGCTAGTGGGTTCNGTTGGCAAAGAGAGTATAGAATATATGGATTTTAATTAGGATTAATATAAGAAAAGAAGATGTCATATTTGTCCATTCTTAAGGATTGAACTATGGNGAACAGAACAAGCCCTGAGTGAATGAGTTCCTGAATGAATGTGTATTTCTGACATTGGCATGGCCATGCCAAGAACCTCAGTGCCTCAGTCACATGGGAGTGGCAAAACTTTTCCCAGATGAGGCTCAGGAATGCCAAAAACTTCCTCAATAATCTAAGTGTGAGCAATTGGTCAGTGTGTACAAACATTAGCAATTGTAGCTTCCTGCTCCCTGATGTTCACAGCCTGAGACTGNATCTACAAAGACCTCTTACTGAGTCTAGATAAGNCCCTCTCCCACTATGCTGTACCTTATAAGCATTCTGGGGTTTTAGTCCNTGGTAAGGTACAGCTCTATNAAAGTATAAAGTCACTCTGTTCCCAGCTTTTCTGTACATTTGTCTGTGTGTNTAACCTTTTTTCATTCCTTGCCACTCCTAGTTCAGGGACCCAAAACACTCTTGCAGGATTTAGCACTGGCCAAAAGAAGCTAGAAATTTAAAGGANTCTCAAGAAAACGGTCACAAGCATTGAGTGCAACACACACTCTGTAACCCCAATAATAAAGACTGAAGCAGACAAACTCTGCTTGATACNAGCTTGGGATACAAAGTGAGCTCAAGGCCAGCCTATACTACATAGGAAAGGCATTTCAACAAAGAAACAAGACAACAACAATATACAAAAAAGCAATACAGCAAAAGTTCATCCAAATTTATACATTACAATCTATGAAGTATAAAAGCAGGAGCTGTAGGTAGGTCAGAGTGTAGCATTATATTAGTAATAGCATGAGTAGTATTTAGCTCCTAGACAGATTGGAGAGAGGGTAGAAACAGCAAGAATGAGGAAAATCACAGGGATCCAGATAAGGGGTGTCATAGAAGGCTCACNAGGCTTATGGATTACAGCCTGTGCTGTTGATGCAGCAGAGACTCTCATGCAGGCATAAGCATGGCCAAGATGCTTACCTTCTAAGAGCTGTCAGTCTCCTCAGTAGACAGACAGAGTATCTGCCTCATAAGGATTTGCTTGTGTTTAACTGAAGATGTGCAATCCATGTCAAAGAATCTAGNTTCTAAAACAGGTTCAGAATTTGACTAACATATAGACAACAAAATGATGAAATTAAATATCAGTAAAAGCCCAAAACTAGTATGGTGTGCTGAAATGGCAAAACAGTTAGTGACAGAGTTCTACTCCACTATAAATTGTCCCTGGCAAAACTGGCCTTAGTATAAGGAATCTACAGTGTAGAGGCATATTGAAAGAAAAATAATGTAGAAAAAATTTCTTATCACACAATCATTTGTATCATTTAGTGGACTTGAGCCTTTAATGGTGAACAGATTTCTCCAAAGATTTTCTCAGAAAAAAAAGGAAGACTGACATTCCATGGATGATGATGTTATTAAGAAATGTTTTGTGCTCAAGAATGAAAACCATGAGCTTATCAAAAACCCTTTNATTTCTAGCCCATGTAATCTGTGTAATTTTTGACTGAACATTCATTAATATCTGATGGACAGATCTAGCCTGGCATTACCAGATATAGCTCAGTATTTTGAGATCAGTTTCTGAACATATTCTTCCCTCAGGCTACACAGCTTACACAGTTTCCTTCTGAAAGGCAATTGGCCCCAGACATATCCCTTTAAAACAAATGCAAAANCAACATCTTAACTTTTGATTCAGGAATACTTCTTGGATGCTAATTTACAATCATTATTGGCCTAATAGTAACTAATATTTGAAAAGAGTTTTGTTCCTTTTGATATAAATTATTCTGTCATTTCTTTATAAATAATCCTGGGAAATAATTATAATTCTCAGTTTCTAGGTAAATCTCCCCTTTATAATAATATTGTTAAGACTTTGAGCCATGGATAGCAACACCAACCAAAGTTCAAAGTTTTCTGTGGAGATTTAGAAATACAAGAGCTATTGCCTTAGTGCTGGTTTGGGCAGGATTTGATATTTACCATTTGTATAGTGAAAAAAATCACTAATCTCATGGACATTATTTTGCTTATAACTATTACTTTCTTTTACAAAAATCATTTATATACAATTTTTAAATTATTTGGATGTGTGAGTTTGTGTATGTGTGTGTGCACATGTGTATATGTACATACAGGTGTGCTTGTATGTTGTGGAGGCCAAATGACAGGCAAGAACTTTACCATCTGAGTTGTTTCCCCACTTCTCTAGATGAGTTTTTTTAAATATTTTTATGAATTCTTTGAGAATTTCACACAAAGAATTTTAATCATAATCAACCCTTCCCCCAGTTCCTCCCATATCCNCCCCTACTTTCTCACTCACCCAACTTAGTGTCCTTTAAAAAAAAAACTATCAAGAACACTTAACACCGACCAAATAGTCTTAGGTTTAGGGCCATCCTATGGAACATGGCTGATCCACAAGGGGTAATACTTTTAACGAAAACTGACTCCCTTTCTCATCAGCTTTCAGTTGCCAATAGCTTCTCAGCTAAAGGAAGAACTTTATTTCCACCTCTCCCTTCCATCATGAGATTTTGGCTGGCTTGAAAACGTGCAGGCTTATGCATGGTATCATAGCCATTGTGAGTTCATATGTGCAGCTACGTATTCTATATAGAAAACACTGTTTTTTGTAGTCATCCAGCAACCCTGGCTCTTACAATCTTTTTGCCCCACTTCTGTGATTTGCTCTAAGTCTTGNGAGGAAGGAATGTGTACAGATATGACATATAGGAGTGAGCACTCCACAGTCTCTTATTTTCCACATGTTGACAAATTGTTGGTCTCTGTTTTAATTACCATTCACTTCAAGAAGATTCTCTGATGAGGGCTGGAAGATTCACAAATCTATGGGTATAGCAATAAGTCATTGTGAGTTGGCTTAACGTTATATCCATTTAAGAGAATAATAAAAGTATATCCTGTCCTAGGACCTGTAACTTGTCTAGCAACAAGTTATTGGCCCAGATAATGTCACAAATGAGTTCCATCTTGTGGAGTGGGCCTTAAATTAGGCTAGAAATAAAAAGCCCAGTGCCAGTTGTTGGCCAGTGAGTTTCCAGAGATTCAAAAACTTCACAGCCTATTGTCAGTGCTCTTTGTTATCCTCCAGAACTTCAAAGTAAGACCCTATTACTGTAGATACCNCACACTTGAGTCACAGAATATGAAGAAATCAAACTGGTACTGATCTGGAGGCCTCATCTCTATTGGATAGTTTTCATGATACTTGAAGATGCTATGCATGATACCAGAGNAGAAAAGCAAACATCAGTTTTATCAAGTTATGAACTATGCAAGCTACAATCACAACTGGCTTGTCAAGATATGGCTGTTGGTACACGAGTGGCATGAATTTTATGGGAGTAACCAAAGTCTTACTGATTTGATACTTTCTTTCTTCCCTTTTTTAAGATTACAAAAAAAGAAATTTAATTATGTGCAGATGAGTT
Organism: Neotoma lepida; assembly: GCA_001675575.1. Lineage (NCBI taxonomy): Eukaryota > Metazoa > Chordata > Mammalia > Rodentia > Cricetidae > Neotoma > Neotoma lepida. Next base: position 123,812 of record LZPO01117185.1, read on the forward strand.
CAAGTGCTTATGGAGGCTAGAGGAGGGTATCAGATCCCCTGGAGTTGGAATTACAGGAAGTTTTAAACCCGAGAACTTATCTTGGGTCTCCTGTAAGAACAGTACATGCTTTTAACTGATCAGCCTTCTTTCCTGTTCCCAGATGCATTTTTTTTCTATAAAACTATATTTACTCTTATCTTTGGTTTAGTAACTTTATCTCTAGTTAATTACTCTAAGCAAATATGCTCGGATAGATGTCCACAAAAGGGNTTTAAANAGACAATTTATGACCTTTTCTCAACAATAGCAATAAAAGGTGAAGNTCTCTTATACTCCTGAAATTAAATGCCAATTATCAATTAAAAAGATTGAATAACTGGTAGGCAAAGCCTGATTAGNTCTCTAAAAGTATTATAATAAATCAAAAAAGCTTCCAACAAAAAAACATGTAATGCACATCATGTCCTAGAATAGGTAAAAGTAATTTGTGGTGAAAAAAAAATGGTGTAGGGATTATCTTGATTGGGAAGGAGTTGACAGGAGACTGGTGATGCCTGATGAAAGCCAAGAAAAAAATTTATAAGGCTGTAGTGATCTTCTGTTCATTCATGCATACATAAGCATTTATTTACCAAAACTCACCCAGCATTATACTTGTAGTTTATGCAATGGATTTAATGCAATAATTACCTCAAAAGAAACAGCTGTNAATATTAAACTCTAGTTGATGATAATGTANACTGAAGTATTCAGTGGAGATAGGAACCAAAATAATTTATTCTGAATGAATAGAGTAGACAGATGGAGCATGGTGGACAGAGGGGAATACNATAAACCAAATAAAAGATGAATTTGGAATCTAGGAGATTTTTCAGGTATTGAGTATAAATTCATTCAACTCTTACATAACAAAATGTTAGGAAAGACTTGAAAAGCACATTTTGTTCAAGGTGTTCTGTTTATTCTGACTCCTTTTATCCACGTTTGTATGCACCTCCTACCTGCCTGTCTAACTCATTCATTGCATAAGCCTCAGTACAGAGGCTAGCTGATCACATTATCACTTCCTCTTCTTGTTTGCATAATTATTTTCTAGCCAGTCATTAAATTAAATGCCATCATTTGAGTCTGACTGATAGTATGGGAACGGAAAGGATATGCACTGTTGACAGTCATGACCCATGATGCTCTTAANATNGAAGGTTGAGTATAACTGTCACAAAATTAGCTGCTCTGCTGAAGGTTGCAGAGCTGCAGGTACTAAGTCCCTCGCTTACTAAAGAAGCAATACTTGCCAATCACAAATATGTGCTATGAACTTTTACAAGTTAGAAATATACTTCTCCTGGTTAAGCCAAAAAATATGTGTTTTTTTTCCCTACTACAATAGCTATTCCANTGACTTACATACAGCTCTCCATTATTCATACTCTCTGTATCCTACTGTCTTAGGATTCCAGCTCAGGCAGGCAGGTTTCTGAATCTATGCCTCTGACTATCATGCTAATCAAGATATATTTTCCTTGCATTATCAATATAAGATAAATAATCATTCATTTCTCCTCTGAGTAATAGATTTAACCCACTGACAATGGGTCACTCTTCAAAATACAAGTACAGGCTTTTCTTAATAGTAACAAAGTATGCANATCAGCCAACTATGTACTCAAACATTCAGGGCATTTCTGCCAATGAATGAGCTGCCAAACATGTTGCATCTGGGGGAAAAAACAGAGGGATGGGGGAGGAAAGGATGGAANTATCCACGATTACTTACATTTGTACACTGTTAGTCCATAGATAATAATAAAAAGGAGGGTGTGTCTTCTATCCATTACACCAAGTTCACTGGCATTTTTCTCACTGGGGCTTCATTGGTGCTAAGAACCCATATCAAAATAGATGTAAAACTCTTCCTCAACCTCTAACTGTCCGTGTTTCATCAAT
>LZPO01117186.1:0-10920 GCA_001675575.1 Neotoma lepida
TGCCCACATGTATGCCTGGTGCTCATGGAGACCAGAAAAGGGTGTCAGATTCCCTGGAACTGGAGTTACAGATGTTGATGAGCTACCATGTGGGTAAAGGGAATTGAACCCAGTGCTCTAGAAGAGCAGCCAGTGACCAGAACCATTGAGCCATCTCTCTAGCCCCAATATTATGGNTTTTTTTAATAGAAATTTTAGGCTTATAGAAAAACTTGGCATAAATTACCTTCCTTTTTCTCTTGCATTAGTTCACTGCATGTTATGACCAATATTGAGAATTAACACTAGGATTCATTTTTTGTATTGTATCTTCTATGGCTTTTGAAAATGCATAATGTATTAAGTATACTGTCACAACACTGTACAGAGCAGCATGTTCCCAAAATATCCTGTGGCCCGCCTGTTCAATCTTCTCTTCCCACTCAATCCTGGCAGCCACCTATGGTTTTATTGTCTCTGCAGTTTTAGCTTTCCTAGAGCATTGTGGAGCTGCGATCATCCAGTATGAAGTCTTCATGGCATGGGCAGGGGGCAACTTTCACTTAGAAGTGTGCCCTCAGGGTCTCCCAACACTGTCCTTACATAGCTTGAAAGGTTTTTTAATCACTTAGTAGCATCCCATCTTTATGTCTCAATCTTTTAGTGAACTTGTGCCACTAGGCTTGTGACCTTCATATGTACCCANTTTCTTCCACCCTTAAGAGAGACAGGAAGGCTTGAAGGGAAGGGAGTCAGATATTTCTTTGACCTTGTGTCCATCAGTTTCACTCTCTAACAAAGGGCAGCACATGATAAGGATAGAGTCTTAGTTAGGGTCACTAGTGCAGTGATGAAACACCNNGACCTAAACCAACTCGGGAAGGTTTATTTGGCTTACACTTCCACATTGTAGTCCTTCACTGGAAGAAGTCAGGACAGAAACTCAGGCAGGGCTGAAACATGGATGCAGGAGCTGATGCAGAAGCCATGNAGGGGTGTTGCTTACTGATTTGTTCCTCATAGCTTGCTCAGCCTGCTTTTTTATAGAACCTAGGACCACCAGTCCAGGGATGGCCCCACCCACAATGGGCTGTGCCCTCCCCCATCAATCACTAATAAAGAAAATGCCCTACAGCTGGATCTCATGGAGGTATTTACTCAATTGAGGTTCCCTCCTTTCAGATGACTCTAGTTTGCATCAAGTTGACATAAAACTAGCTAGTACAGACAGCATAATGTTCTGGGCATACTTCAAAATATACTTGTTCCTCCCTAATGGAAGCACCCATCTTGAGTGTGAACTGCTAGAGTTCTTGGCAGGAAAGCACATGAAAGTATTGAGATAAAAGAAAAATGAGGAAAATGGAAAGGACNTGGGAAGGTACAGAGCCTCCTCCTCCTCCTGGGATCAGGTTTTCCATTGTGTGCTGNTTGAAGTCAAGAAACTACAACACAANTATTAAAGTCAAAATTATCTACAGAGATAATGATTGGTTCCCCAAAACCTTCTCAAACAAGGATGTTTGAAATAGGAAAATAGGTAAAATGTGTTTATTTAGNGTTAGAATATTTGTAACTTTAAACATATTAACACCTCTGCTCTCATCTTTGAACCCAAATACACATCATAAGACTACCTTACAATTTCATTTACACAAGGAGATTATGCTAAGAAAATCCNTAACCTAGCTTATGTTTTGTTCTTGATGGCTGTCCTGCTGCTTTGGTAAACACNATATCATAACCAAAAGCAACTTGTAGAAGCAAAGATTCATTTGGCTTCTGCTTCCAGGTCACAGTCGACCACTGAGGNAAGTCAGGGGAGAAACTCAAGGCNGGAACTGAAGCAGAAACTATGGAGGGATGCTTACTGGCTTGCTCTCTGCCTGACTCCTAGCTGGCTTCTTTATACAGCCCAAGACCATTTTCCTGAGGAATAGTTCCCCACAGTGGGCTGGGCNCCCCTGTNTCAATCANTAATCAAGACTCTTCCCCACAGACATGGCCACAGGCCAATTTGATTGGAGAAATACCTCAATTTAGGTTCCCACTTCCCAGGTGACTCTAGATTGTTTAGATGCTAGATTGAACTGACAATAAAAACTAAGCATATTTTACTTCCATTTCCATATTTTACTTCCATTTACATTTTTATTTATTTTTTTAATTTTATGTGTATGAGTGTTTTGTCTGCATGTAAGTCTGCACACCACATGTGTGCAGTGCCTGCAGAAGCCAGAAGAGGGCATCAGATCCCCCAGAACTGGAGTTACAGACACTTGTGATCCTCCATGTGGGTGATAGGAATGGACAGGTCCTGTTGAAGAGCAGCCAGTGCTCTTCATTGCTAAGCCATCTCTCCAGCCATAGTTTTCACTTAAATTTTAAACTTTGCTTACTATTGAAATCTTGCTGTAAATTACACCCTTTGAAAGNATAACTCAGAAAGCCACAGAACCATAAATATAGACATTGAAAAGACACTTGAATGTAGTTTTTTTTTCTCTTTTGAGAAGTTCGTGTCTTGACTATGTTCCCAACCTCCTAAAATACAATTTTTCTTTTTGAGATAGTCTTGTTATGTAGCCAAACATTGACTGTCTTTCACTCTTTAAAAAGTTTAAATTTATTTATTTACTTATTTACTAAGTGTGTGTGTGTGTGTGTGTGTGTGTGTTTGCTTGTGTGTCTGCATGTGAATACAAGTGTCTATGGAAGCCTGAAGAGGGTGTCTGATCCCCTGGAGCTGGAGTTATAGGCAGTTAGTTGTTAGCCTCTTGACATGGGTACTGAGAGATGAACTTAGGTCCCCTGCAAGAGCAGTGTACGCTCTTAACCATTGAGCTCTTTCTCCAGATATCCCCCCACCCCGTTTTTTGAGACAAGATTTTATGTATCCCAGACCAGTCTGGAATTCAGTATGTATCTGAGGTTGGCCTTGAACTTCTCATCCCTCTGCTTCTGCCTCCCAAGTGCTGAGACCACAGATGTGAATGTCCAGCCCATTTTAATAGGCTGGGGAGGCAGCTCAGAGGTTAAGAGCACTTGCTGTGCTTGCAGAGGACCTGAGTTTGGTTCCCAGCATCCATGTTGTTTGAATCACAAGAGCCTGGAACTTCGGCCCCAAGGGATCTTAACACCCTTTTCTGGCCTCTTGCTGGTACACACACTCACATGCACGTACACACAGACACACACAGACACACACACACAGACATACACACACACACAAACAAAGATAAAACTAAATCTTTTTTTAAAAAAAAACTGCAATAGTTTGTATTCTGTCAGAAAATTGACATCAGAGGNCAAAGACTTGCATGGAAAAAGTTCTCCTATGCTCTAAATAGTATCTGGGACTTATGTAATCAGTTGTGGCAAGATACACAGAAATGCAAAATGACTGTCATGAAGGAAAAACATTGTATTCACAGATCCATAGAAGAGGGATGCTCAGNTAACAGGTAGCCTCACAGGGAAGCACAGAGACCAGTCAGGAGACAAAGGGAATAANAGAGGATATGGATGTCTCAGTCNATGTTCTATTGTTGTCAAGAGACACCATGACCATGGCAACTCTTATAAAAGAAAATATTTAATTGNGGCTGCCTTACATTTTCATAGGTTAGTCCATTATTGTCATGGCAGGAAGCATGGTGGTATGCAGGCAGATGTGCTACTGTAGAGGTAGCTGAGAGTTCTCCATCTTGAGCCACTGGCCTGGCTTGAGCTTCTGAAACCTCAAAGCCCACCCGCGGTGACACACTTCCTCCAACAAGGCTACATCTACTCCAACAAGGCCACAAGTTATAATCCTTTCAAATAATCCCACTCCCTGTGAGCCTGTGGTGGCCATTTTCATTCAAACCATCACAATGGNTAAGACTCTTCATTGTGGTTTATACAGGAAACAATGAATGAGGCAAGGAAAGGACAGTGTGCTCCAAGTGCCACAGACCATCTGACAAAATCTCAGTGCTGGGCATGAGAAATCTCCTCTCAAGTTGTTGACCAGGGAAGTCCAAGAGACCCCCAAAGCAATAGAGACTGTGGCTCTTGTCTTTGGTAGCATCTCAGAATTTGAAGGTAAGGCCCTAGCTGAAGACATCACATACTTTGGATATAGGACTTGGAGGATTTGAGCTAGAACTGACCTGGACGCCTTCTTNNTGAGGACTGGCTCTCATAGTGTCAGAAGGTGGCATNTAAGATGCCAAGGGAGAAAATCACTCACCAGTCCTACATAGCAATAAAGCCTGCNAACCACAACAATGAACAGCATGGCAGGATATTCCTGAGGGTGAAACAGTGGTATAANTTTAACTNCATTCTTATCCTTATACACACAGATAAGTCTATCTCTCACCACTCNCCAAAGAAGCTTCTTTTTGCAGTAGACAGACACCATGACAGAAATCCACAACTCATCACATCTATTGCTATAAAGTGAACAGTGATACAGTGTACCATTTGTTGGACACAAAGCATTCTAATCCAATCTCCTAACTAGCCACAATTTCAACTCCCTGGTGACATTTAAAAAAGAGAGAGAGAGAGTCAAGAAGCCAAAAGTTATAGTTGGCAAAAGGAAAAATGTAAGGTATAAAGATTTTTTAGCTAGATGTATCAATTGATGTTGGACACCCCATGGTCAATTNTTCTCTGTTGTGGAATATTCCTTTACACTGTGTGAAGATATGTCACTGTGATTGGTTTAATAAAAAGCTAAATGGCCAATAGCTAGGCAGAATTTTGCGGGCAGAGAGAATGCTGAGAAGAAGAAGGACAGAGAAGCCAGCCAGACCCAGAATGAGTCAGACACACAAAATGGGACAGAGGTAAAAGCCACATGGCAGAACATAGATTAATAAAAAATATGGGTTAATTTAAGTTTTAAGAGCTGGTTAGTAACAAGCCTAAGCTATTGGCTGAGCTTTCATGATTAATAAGACATCTCCATGTGGTCATTTGGNAGCTGGCTGGCAGGACAGAAAAAGTCNGACTACAGTTCTATGTATTGTGATGAGTCGTNGATTTCTGTCATGGTGTCTGTCTGCTACAAAAAGAAGCTTCTTTGGCAAGTGGTAGTTTTAATGTAATTGGCCCCCATAAGCTCATAGGAAATGACACTATTAGGAGTGACTATTAGGTGTGACTTGTTGGAGTAGGTATGGCCTTGTTGGAGGAAGTATGTCACTGTAGGGGTAGGCTTTGATGTCTATGTGCCAAGCCATGCCCAGTGCTTCAGTCTACTTCCTGTTGCCTTCTGATCAAGATGTAGCCAGCACCATGTTTGCCTGCACATCGCATGCTCCCCACCATGATGATAATGGACTGAACCTCTGAAACTATAAGCAAGCCACCTCAATTAAATGTTTTCTTTATGAGTTGCCGTGGTCATGATGTCTCTTCACAGCAATAGAAACCCTAACTAAGACAGAGGCCATTCTCATTCAAACCACCACAGCATTGGAAGTCTGCACATGAATCTACTTTGTGGCAAAGAACCACAAATACAGAAGGAAGAAAGGCACCAATATGGATCTATAGCAAANGTTTAGGTAAGATCAGGGGAAGCCAGCAAGGTGGAGGANGACAACAACCCTCTCAAACCACAAGTTTCCCAAATAGGCCTTTGGAGTTGCGAGGTGTAAAGGTTTGTGGTTGAGATTTCTATAGCAAGACAGATTAACAAGAGACAAGTGTACAAATCTATTTAAGTTTTAGGAGACACAAGAGCTTCAGAAATGAAGATCTAAAACTCTAGGGAGAATTGCACTTTTATTAACTATCTTGAAGGACAATAGAGNATGAGCTAATGTTGATCAGACATGAGGAAGTCANTNTGTTCAGCTTCTTGGCTTCTCTTTTCCTAATATTANAGGACTNGACACCTCTCCATCAGAATGGGTCTCCAGAGATATGAGGGAAGGCCAGAGAGTGACTATCTGTGGTTTCTCAATTTACTTCAGCACAAAGCATTCAGTACACCAAGATGCTATATTTGAGGGCATCGTGTTCTGAGCTCAACAGAGCTAGTAGACTCTAGGAAGCATGGTGGATTTTTGTCGCCCAACCCATATAAGGGAGTGATGCTTTCTCGGGCTGAGTCTTGTGGAGCCACCACTGTCCATTTTCTGCTTTTGCAGGTGACAAGTCAGCAAGGAGACCCTCAAGGAAACAAACTTCCACAGCTTCATGTCCCCAAGACAGACACCATGCCCAGTTCAGCTGGAAGGAGCCTGCTAAGGGTAGTCCCAGGCCAGGGTCTTCCCGGAAGAGGCAGATGGAACATGGAAGCTGTCACAAGGGCCTTCGGGGACAAAAACCACGCAAAGTGGAGAGGCCTTCCCAGGGGAGGAAGGACCGGAGGACTTCCCTTAAGAAGCAGAGAATACCTCCAAAGAAGGAAAGAGAGGCGCTGGGNAAGGAGACAGGCAAACAGCTGAGGAAATCCAGGTGTGATGTAACTCTGATTGGAACACTCTCCCTCTACTCGGCTACCCTTTTTCCAGCCCTGGGACGGGGTGGTTTTTACTTTTGGGGAGAAGTAGCTACTGCACTTGCTCCTACTTTCCCAGACTACCACATGTAGAACACCCCAATACCCTGTTTATTAAAGCAGCTCATATTGCAAGTGAAGCTCTGGGTGTGGGGAGGTGGCCCAGACACAGAGTAGAGATAAGATCTCAAGGTTCCTGACTTTCAGCTGGTGACTCATATCACTCCAGCTGAAAATAATGAATGGCAATGGATTTGGAAGTCCTACAGGGATCATGCACACTCCTTCATGCACACATAGGTGTGTGTACCCTTCTCTCTTCTAGAAATATGACAGTCTAGAACTTCAAGNGTTCTGCCAGCTCTGAGCCTATGGGCATTGGGATAACTGACTTGGAGTCCTTTGTTCCACTAGACAGTAGACAGTTAACTAATGGAATCTACAGGTCAGGCTTCTACAGGTGGCTTTTGGTGGCTTCTCTTTGGCACTCATTAGAGATAGTCTATGATTTACTCACTTCTAGGGATATTTGAAGAATCCCTTATGACGATGGATGGGGAGGCTTCTGAAGCAGGTGTGAGAATTAGGGTGATGGTAAACACTTGATGTTCCTTCTGGGTCCCAGCATGCTTTCTTTGCTCATACTGTTGACAGAGTTAGTTAGGGCCAGAGCCTGGACCCTGACATACTCAATAAGAGAAAAGAAGAGAAAGAGAGTTTATTAAATGTAACCACTTTGGGAAGAGGAACAAAGAGGTCCAGTAGCCACCACTCCTCCCACCCCAAGTCTATCTTGAGGCCCTGACGTGAAGTTTAGGTTTAAATAAAGGGCAGGGATATATATAACTAGGCAGTCCTGGACNAGGCATGGTCCAGGCTATCATCGTTTCAGGTCCAATCTCTCCTGCAAAGTCATCTGACAAACTGTGAGAACTGTGTGAAATCTCTTCCTGTTCTTCCTCTGGCTGGCACCAGGATTCAGCCTTCTGCTTCTCCCAGCATGAGATTCCTTGGAAATTCTAATTCCTGGGGTCCATTGTTCCAATAATCTCATAACCAAAGGGAGAGGCACAAGNGTTTCTTTGGAATATCTTCATTCTTGGCTGGAGAGGTGGCTTAGTGGCTAAGAGCACATACTGCTTGCTCTTCCAGAGTTTCCAAGTTCAGTCTCCAGTACCTATGTTGGGCAGTTCACAAATGCCTCTAACTGCAGCTCCAGGGACCCAATGCTCTCTTCTGGCCTCCTCAGCATTGTACTCAGATGCACACACCACATACTGACAACACGTTTNTTTGTGTTTGGAGCTTGTACTCTACACAGTATTAACAGGCCTNAGCTCCCAAGTGCTGGGATTATAATCACATGCCACCATGCCTCGATTTTTCTTTTGGTTGGTTGGTTGTTGTATCCAGGATTGAACCCAGGTCCTTTTGCATTCAAACACATGCCCTGCCATTAAGCTATACCTCCAGCTAGCTTGAGTGTATTGTTGATTGCCCATGGGTATCTTAAATTTAAAAGGAACATAGACCCTGAATGCATATGCAATATAAGGCGTTACAGACAAGAACTCANTGGTGCCATTTTTAGCTGACTGCCATGACAAGGATGAAAAGACTCAGCCCTGCTTCCCCAGATGCTGACTGTCTTGTAGGAAAGATGAGACTCAATTAAGACAAGGCAGAAAGCAATNTGCACACAAGACAAGATTTGATAGTGTTGTACTGCTGGGGCCCTGGGGCATCATGTTTCCTCTACAGAGAAGGTGAGCATTTCAGTACGTATCTGGAGAACAGATGCAATTTAAACAAACAATGGCAACTCCCTCCCATGAGGGAAAACATCGTACAAAGACTTAAAGACAGCTATCACTGGGAATGCGTGAGGCATGACCAAAAGTGCCTATGGCTGGGCTATTTGCATCCAAGGTTATGCTAGATTTCTTTCTTTCCAAAAGTTAAGAAACTAAAACTCACAGAGATTTCTGTAAACTGGTCTCCAAAACCTGAAGGTAGCAGTAGTCCTGATTAATCTCTTCATGAGCCTGTTAAGGTTTTCCAGACATAATGTCTTAGTTCACATTCTCCTGCTATGAAGAGACACCATGGCCAAGAAAACTCTTATACAAGAAAGCACTTAACTGGGAGCTTACTTACAGCTTCAGAGGGTTAGTCTGTGATCATGATAGTGGGAAGCAGACTGATCCACAGACAGCAGAGAGAGAGAGAGGCAATGGGCCTGGCTTGAACTTTTGAAACATCAAAGCCCACCCCCAGTGACACACCTCCTCCAACAAGGCTACACCTCCTAATCCTTCTGAAATAGTTCCACTAACTGGGGACCAAGAACTTATGAGTCTATGGGGGCTGTTCTCATTCAAACCAGCACACATGACCTTTCTCTTTCCACCTCCCCTGTCAGCCACCATGTCACTTTATCCCTGAGGATGCATGAAGCACACACAGGATTTTGGATCCTGTAGCAGCTGAGCAGGCAGTATTACCAGGGCACAGGGAGGAGGCATAGCACGGGTGTTCTCAACAGAAGTTCTCTGTGGTTGTGCTAGCTAGGACAATAACCACTAGGCATTGAGCACTTGAAATGTGGCCAAGGAGATTGAAGAAATAAGTTTCCAACTTGATTTAATGTAGCATAATTTAAATTTGACATTAATGCAACTGAGTTAGGTGAATTTATTTAACATGGACAGACAGATATGGTTTTGAAACTGACCTGAACTGACTTTTTTGTTAATGATATAAACATCAAAGAAAAATAATCATATATCACTTGATTTGGAGGAAACTTTTTAAAGCATGTGTAAAGCATTTTGTGTATATATATCTACTTTTTCAACTATAATTTTACAAACTACAAATAGAAAATATTTATGATGGAAATTTGATGTCTGAATTGACATGCACTGTAAATGAAGAGTAGATATCAGATTGTAAAGATGATACCAAAAGACTATTAATAGAATGTTTTGGTTGGGCAGTGGTAACACATGCCTTTAACCCCAGCACTTGAGAGGCAGATGCAGGTGGACCTCTGTGAGTTCGAGGCCAGCCTGGTCTACAGAGCGAGTTTCAAGACAGCCGGGGCTACACACAGAGAAACCTGTCTCAAAAAACCAAACAAACAAACAAAAAAAAACCAAAAAGAGTATTGTGATGATTTTTACATTGATCATGTTAAAACTATTCATTTGATTGAATGAATGAAAAACACTATTAATTTCATCCATTTTATGTTACCATTTAAATATGGCTCTTAAAAAACTTTAAATTAAAATTCCCTAATTTTGTGAGTATTGAGCTGAGGTTTGTAGCCATAGGATGTCTCTGATATGTCAGAGGGCTCCTTGTGCTTCTGTGTCTATTCATGCTCTTGCTCAATTATCTGAAACCCAAACTGCCACCTGGCTCTGAGTTGGAGTGAGACAAGTGTCCTCAGCCTAGGATGCACCTGCTCTGGGCCTGTCATTGAACAGGACTTCTTGGAGTTCCTTTGACTTACCCTGACTGGTACCAGGGCTCATGAATAACTATTCTGATGCAAACTTCAATCTCATATGACAGGGTGCTTTTAGATTTCATTGGTCATTCTCAGTATTATGTTACATTCAAAGGTTTGTAACAAACTATTGATACAGGGGAAATCTAGGTTCCCCCTTGAGGTTCTTAGTCTCATTAATAAAAGAACTCAAGAGTAGACTCAAATCAAGGACAATTTTATTGAGGTTTAAAACAACCCCAGGGTGGACCAACTGTAAACTGCCTAGAGAATGGAGGAGAGAAAGGGGAAAAGCCATGCCATTTAAGACGGTATGGAAGCCAGACACATGGTGGACAAGCAGCCACACGATGTGGAGGGAGGCTTTAGAGAATGCATAAGAAAGTCCAAAATGTTGGGTAAGTCCAAAGTGCTAGGGAAAGCATGCTCAGAAAAGAGAAAGAAGGAAAGCTATGCTTTTCTGGAAAACTCAAAAAAACAAGCAGACATATAAACTACATGACTGTAGCCTGGTAAGCTGCTACACTGGGGGCCTGGATGGGGACAAGAAAGGGGAGGGCTGTGTCTTATTGAAGGACTAATTATTCCGCCCATCTCTTTAGCGTGGTGTAAGGTGAACCCACCTTCCTAAGAGGTGGTCTCTGGCCAGGGATTGAACCTTCCCAACTGGAATGTTAAGTCTCCACCCAGGTCAGAGACTCTGTTCTCTTGACCAGCAGGAGTTATTGTTGTTGTTGTTGTTGATTAATGGACCTTTAATGTTGTGATAACACTGTGAAATGACAGAAGAAAATAGGTGTGTGGTGATTATATTATGTCCCCCAAAATATTGTGTACCCTAATAAAACTTATTTGGGGTCAGAGAACAGAACAGCCACTAGATTAAACATAGAGGTTAGGCAGTGGTAGCACATGCCTTTAA